>DWEI01000381.1:0-22826 GCA_018245875.1 Mysoria ambigua
AGTGTTCGACCCGGGAATCGAACCCGGGACCTCCCGATCGGCAGTCACACCCGCAACCAACACGACCAACGAGGCAGACAATAAATTAATAAATAATCTGAAACGAACGCCACATTTTATACTGTATCTGCCACTACAATTATAGGATATTTTTTATAGAACAATTATAGGATATTTTTTTTCATACAAATAATGTATAAAAAAATATTAATCTTACTTTTGATAAAATATACATTTATTTATCACCTAAACACAGAACAGATTATTATACTCATTACACTAATATTTATTCTGAGCGAGAATCGAACCCACGACCGCCGACTGATCTATCAGATTCACCAATCAATAAACCAACTGTACCGATTAATAGTTAGTTATAAAGTATGTTAAATCAGAATACATTTTACATTAAACACCAGCAGCATATTATCGAAACATCATTATTTCCCGTACGCACTCCTACCTACATGTTATTGTAAGTAGCCGTCCATTCGTATTGGGTCAATGTACTCCAATATGTAGCGTTTTAAATATACTCCCAACTCTCCTTACTTGTTTATATTTGTTGCAATCTGACACGAGAATAGAACGCAAGGTGAGCTATTAACCTCACAATGTTTCTTAATAAATACAACTACAATTTGAAATAACATTTGTGTGAATGGATTGGATTGGATGATTGCATCCTGTTTGTTACTGGCCATGTTAAATATATTATTTCGTCATAATGACATTAACTTTCTTGTTTTTTATTCTAATAAAAAGAAGTATGTATATAAATATGTAGAAGAAGATGTTAGCTTAACAATATCTAATTTAAAAGAACCTAGTCTGTCTCGTAGTGGTTCAGAGTCTGGATATGTGCAATAGGCTCACCGCCTATACCATGATGAAACGTAAGAATATACTAAACTCCTCTGCCGAATTCTTAGGAAACTTCAGACGGGAATATACGTAAATTCATTTTAATAAAACGTTAATATTTACTCAACTGTCGATATTACTAGAGTAATATGCATGAAAGAAACGACACGGCGTATTAGGGCTTCGCTTAATATTTTCTATTCATTCCGGAATTTTAATTTATGCGCCATACTTTAATTTTCAATCTAAGTAAATTTAGACTTTAATATAAAACCTAGTAGTATCGGATTGTTCTTTGCCGCCCAGGCCCTGAACGCTTACCCCTTAATGTGTCTGCTTAAATAGGCCCACTCTTAAACTCAGAACACAATAATGCACCGACTGTAGCGACACATAGATTGTTGAAGCGGTGTATTTTCGCTGATGAACTACGATTTTTCCATTAAACGTCTCAGAGCCTTAAAGATCTTTTAAGAAACGCTTCACTTTTTTATCTTTTTTTATTTACTTTCATTTACTTCAAAAACTTCGTCACTTTGTTCATAACTTTTACGCGTACAATTCTATTATTATTCTGTTTGTCTAAACACTACTTTTTGTCTCATATAATTGATCAACTGCAAATTGATAATGTACTTAGTACACAGCATTTTCATGTTCTGATTGCAAATAAACGGTTTAAAGGTTCGTTCATTGGCCGTAATTAGTAAATTAAGCACTTAGCTAATGAATATATCTGGTATTGGCAGATTTAATGTTTGAATGAGTTTAGTAATTAGACTTTGTGCGTTGAAACACGATCGACGAATTATGGGAAATGTATCTTCAGTTTGTGATCAATGGCTTGTACATAGGTACGTAACTATCGTTTTTGGAAAAGTAAAAAAATATTTTCATAGCTCGAACACAGATTCATAAAAAATGTAAGATAATCACTAATATTTTAAATGTTTTTTAAGTTCATCATCATCATCATCATCAGCCCGTTCCCGTCCACTGCTGGACATAGGCCTCTCCAATAGCACGCTACTGAGCATCGTCTTTAGTGCTTCGTATCGAAACGTAGCCATGAAAGTACGCGATAGAAAATATTGTCGAATAAAAATTTCATTCATAAAATAAGAGAATTTATTAGTTCATGAGTCCAGTTACAAAAAAATTGTCGCCAATATATGTGTTTATATTTCATTGTATCCATTACTTCGTGACCGACGCATAAATTTACAATAATAAATTGGGTGCACGGAACAAATTATCAATAGCCATAGAAGATTGGGTTGTGCGAGATGGCGCGGTTAGTGTGAAAGCACCGTAACGCTGCGCCCGCGCGCCCGGCGTCCGGCCGCGCGGCCGACCTTTGTCGCGCGTCCGGTCGTGACACCGACGATCGACTGGTCATAATAGAATTACACGTGTTATTTAAACATTGAAGTAACACTATTCATGTGTGATTAAAAAAACGTGACGTCATGACTTCAATCACCAATGAGGTAGGCAGAAGAGGGTAAAGCAAATTTTCAACCGTTTTGTCCTTTCAATATTGAAAACGAGTCTCCTTTCAGAATAAAAGGGTTAGGGCCTTAATCTTAAGAGAAGATAATGTTCTCTGAAATGTTTGTTATTTTTATTAACTCCCGTCCCATACAGTTAAAAGAGAACACCAATACTGAATATCTCTATCATTACAGACCTGCATTTCTCCTTCTAAATTCATGATTCTCTTTGTACACTTCGATAAAGGTACATACATACATATCTTTAGGTCAGGTCCTTCGCGGGGTTGGCAGAGAGCATGGAGTGCCAAATATCTCCATCCTTACAGACCCGCCGCGCCTCCCCATTCATAAAATAAACAAAATTTCTATAAATATACCAGTATATTATATCCATACAAAATGTTTTTCTGTATAATTTACATGACGACATCCTTGGAGACGATTTTGCATTGGTTGATATAATTCTTTGATTATTTTCGATTTATAGTAGATATACTCCTACTTGATATATTAAATTAATATTATTGCATTCCTCAGCCTACCCCTTCGGGGATTACAGGCGGAAAGTTACGTTTTGATATATTAAATAATAGGTCATTACCATTATCATATGAACAAGATTACACTCACCAAAGCTTTTTAATACTTCAATACAATAAAAATATAATTAAGGGCCTAAGACAAAAAATGATTATTCTATGTTCGTCAGAAGTCGTCCACTATCTGACGGACGCGTCATAAAAGATGCAATCGCGACCCGAGTTTGACAATGACAATTAATAAAGCCGGGCACATTGACAAATTGCGACTCTGACACCTATTTTACGTGTCCTACTTTTGATCACTTAATAAAACCGACTTGAATAGAATACTGTGACAACTAGCCGTGATTGATGGTTCGAACTGTTTTGCCTATTTGGTCGCGCGCAGTTAAATCACCGCACCTTGTCTTTGGACAATATATTGTGTGCCAATCACTCCGCACGCACACGGAAATGTCCACGCTATCGTAACGTTCGCCCTTTCTGCATATGTGGATGTATCCATGATTTTAAGTGGAACGCGATTTGTTACGCACCAAAATGTCATGACGTTTTGATGGCGATTTTGCGGCGTCAAATTGTGATCATACGTCGCCGGTTCAATAATCGGAGTGTGCAGTTTCGTTTATAAACGCTTCGATTTGCATACATATGTTCGATGCTAATGTTAACTTGTAAAGGTAACGCGAGGTTGAAATAAGATATTTACATTCGTAATGTTCGCGTCTTTCCCTTTATGTGTGCTTCAGATAATGAAAATACTTGTTTGTGTACATATGTGCGAATATATTTTGGAGTTATAAGAGTTAAGATAGCTTACTGAACTATATGATTCTCGCTTTAAAGCTGCAATTATAAAAAACACATTAACATATCGTGGGATATAGTCATCTGCATACTACGTTATATGCAATGTTATGTATATAATCGTGGCATATAATATAAATTTGCGTCAAATTAAATAAATAAAAACAGCGTATTCCATTTTCTTCTTTGACAATTTATAAAATAGAATGGAATAATTATTATTTCAGAAAGATAACATAAATATTAATTATATATTCTTGGAACATTCTTTCAAGCAAGCAAATACTGGTGAGAATGTGCCGACTTTCCTGTTAGTAGGGAACTATTAAAAAAAATCTCACCATGTTTACCGTAACATACGGAACCACAGTAATTCCCACACGACTGACAATCGACCGATGCGTCGTTTCCAAAACGAACGGAAGCAACGCGTCACGTTCAATAACTTCGATTTCCTACTCAATTTTGTGCGGCCGCGGTCACAGGAGGATGCGGCCTGTGCCCGCCGCGTGTCGTAATCGATGCACAAAGCGGCTATTTTATTGTGATTTCCATACGGAAAGTGGCATTGTGCGGCCCATGTCACAGTTGCTCGCCCGCTCTGTAGCCAACTTCACACGCGGCGTTCCACTCCACGTACACCCGGTTTTATAATCCACTAATGTTCCGTTTGCTGTTTGTATAGCAATGACCATTTGTGTGTCTACTGAAGTTGTCATTATAAGTATATGATTAGTGTAAATTTTAAATTGTCCATCTCAAACGAATACTGTATTATAATGATAGATTTTGCTGTAGGTATTTAAATCTATCAATTATACGCATACGACCAAAATGGACTTAATTTAGGTAAGTGTACAAAATATAATTACAAATGTATCCTTAAGTTTATTCCAACGAGTGAATGGTACTTAGATATTTATATTTTAATTAAATAACTACAAGCAAATACTATCTAGTATTATCTTATATGAAATAAAATCACAGTTCGGTGTTGCCATTGTTTAACGATTCATTTTACAACTGAAAAGGTTTGAACTACTATAAAGTTTAAAATGCTATAGTAACGCTTATAAAAATAAGACTACCTCGATGGTCGTGTTGATTAAAATCGTGGCTGCTGGTCGAGAGGTCTTGAAGACCTGAGAGTCTATAGCGGGACGTAAACGTAACTAATGTTTCTCAAGCGTGTACTACACTTCTTTGCCTACCTCATTGAGGATTACTGGCGTAATTTTACGGTGTTTTAAATGTAATTTAATTTTTTTTTTTCAATAAACTGATATTCTAAATAAAAAAAATCCGTTGATTAAAACAAAGTACTGTCGAAACGTTAACATTCATGTTTGCAAATATCTCCAACGGTGCAGAAATATCAGCTCAAACGAAACGAGAAATTGCTGGCTATCTCATTACAATCTCATCTTAAATCAAGTAACTCGAAAAGTAAACTCATCGGTCCACCGAGAGCCATCCAGCTTCGATTAAATTAGTAACGTCTATTTAAATATCGGTTTCTGTAATTTATCGTATGTACTTTAATTTAACTCGAAATTCATCGAATTATAACAGATATTACAAATTTACTCGTACATTACACATAGCTGGCAACTCATCTCGATATAAATTTGTTGCTTAATTTAATACTAATAAATATGTATACTAATAGGGAATAACGTACACGTAACTTCACGCCTGTGATCCCCGAAGAGTTAGGTAGAGAAGTGTACTACACTCTACCTTACACCAGTTACGTTTACTCTCCGCTATGAGATAGATCATGAGTTTACCGCCGTACACTGGGCACATATCCAGACTCCGATTTTTGTAGCGTTTGACCGGGGAATCGAACCCAAGACGTTCCGGTCGGTAGTCGCACTTGCAACCAACACGACCAAGTACGCGTTGCTCGTGTTGCTTGCTACGAGTATATGGTAACGTTGGTAACGAGGCAGTTAACAGTATAAACACGCTGATTATTTTAAAATAAATATCTAGTCAACATAGTACCAGCGAAAACTATTTATATTCTGCGTCTAATACTATTGTTTAACAGTTGACGTAATGTTTGTGTTTTCATAAAAATCTCGAGATTGTTACGAATTTTCATTTGACAAAAATATTTTATGCAATCACCGTAGAACGTAACGCACGAATGTAAATGTGCTCGTAAGTTTTAATCGGATAAAAGAAGTATAAATATCCATTAAACCCAACCTGATAGCCCACAATGTTAATGGATTTCAGTGTAATGTCCTCGACCTACTAATAAAATCTTCGATAAGCTTCTCTAACTATCCGAAGCTCAAATGTATCCGTTTATAACGTAAATTTACGTTCTTTATTACTATGAAATTAGTTGATTCGATCAAACAGTGCAATAAAAGCCTAGTGAGTTGAAATTCGACCGACTCCGGGAGACCGGGTTCAAATCCTAGCGTTCGAGTTGTAAATTTAAATATCACTAGCTTAAGGAAAACATCGTGAGGACACCTGGTCCTGCACACCTTAGAGAAAGAAAAATTGTTCTCTAAGGCGTGTGAAATTTTCCAACCCGCATTTGGCCAGCGTGGCAGGCTATGGTCATAATCTTTTCGTTCTAAGAGTGAGGCCTGTGAAAAACGTTTTTAAACCTTAGCCGGTACAAATTGTTCATTTCTGCCTATTCTCACTGAAAAATAAGCGTTATATTGTGTACGTACATAGGTATATCTACATATATTTAATTATATATACGTGGAAAATGTGATATTCGTTCGTATTTATATGCGCTCCGAATACTTATAAGGTACGAGGTAGTAAATAAAAGTTTTATCGTTAAATGTCAGCCGCAAATAAAATAAAGAAAGGTAACTGTGCCAAATCCTGACCTGCATTCGCTTCCCGGTTAGCGTCACCAGCTCTACGCAGTGACGCTTCTAAATGCACTCTAGTATGAACCCTACCTCTATTCGAACTGGCTGGAGGTCCCCGCGTGTGCAGCGTATTCACAAACAAACGATCACGTTCAGTGTAATTCTATTCTTAGGTTAATCGGATATATAATGACGTTCTAAATTGAACTACAGCTGTGCGCCGCGGTCGGATCGGCTGCATCGGCGAAACCGTACAGGAATCAAAGCGAGATCGGTTATACTTGGACATGCCCAATGGTATTTTGTAATCCTATCGTCCCCCAGACATGTTTAAAAGCGTGGTAAGTGATTTCGTGCTTCTTGGAATTCATTTGGCCGGAGTACGTTGCTGCTGTGCATATGTTTTCGTTATTGGGCACGGATCAATTACTTAATAACTGCTTCTTGTTCAAGTTTGTTGTTTTGAATAAAATTGTTTTCATATCGTGCTAGTAATATTTTTGATATTTGATTCGTTGCAATGGAATATTTTAATTATTGTACTCACAGCGCGATTTAACCTTTCTAGTAATTGCAATTCTCATGAAGAAAGATTTCGACGATTACCATTATTAAATTAATCATTGAAGAATAATAATCACGATGATGAAAATAAATATCTTTAAAATATATGCAATGTTAATATATGTCCAAAACTGTTATACAGATTACGTTAATATTCTTTTTTCATGGTAATTTTGTCGACAATGATAGGTGAATAGAATAACAGGATGCAGTAATCCTGTTGATGTGGAATAACCAAAAGACGCTATATCGTCACACTGCCCAGTAAACAAATCGTTAGATTTGTCACTGGTGGGTTGAAGTGGACATCAAACAGCAATTGAACGCGGCTATGATGAATGAAATGTTCATTGATTGTTAAAGTAACCAAAGTGAGAAAATGATGTTTATTTTGTTTACTTTTTTTTATGCTTCAAATGTATTACAATAATATTTAATATTCATAATATTCATATATCGATAGTAATAAAAACATTACTATAAAAATATGCAATTAAAAGATTTACGTTATTTTGTTATTAAAGTACAATTACCCAAGACTTCAAACGCGTTGGTTAATTATAATTAACATAATTTATTCAATTTCGTTATTGAAGGTTATATTTTTCGATTCTGACGTAAAGGGAGATGGGATGGACACGCAGATGACTTTTCAGGGATCCCCTAAAAAGACATCTGCGTGTCAATTGAAATCGCGGTGAAATTAACATAAGAATTTCAGAAAATAAGTCAGAATAAACATAGGTACATACGTTTTGAAAACGAGACTGTAAAATTATGTAATTTGAAAATAGACACCCTATAGAGCTTAGGAAAAATACTTTAATTTACTTTGCATTTTATTTTTTTAAACAGACATTGTGCTATACTACACGTACTGTTCGTTACTATACATTGCAAATGTTTAATCAAATTTTGGTTCTTTACAACGTTTGCATCTAAATAATATAATATTAAAATTTGTGTTTTTTTTTCAATACTGAGTTGAAACCGACACCTGCAAGATGTAATTTCAAGCCCATGTCAAATATAAATTTGGAATTCTTAAACCATACATAAATGTGGCAGCCACAAAGGTTTTAACTAGTAAAAATATAGATTATGTTCTTACTGTGCCATTTCTATAGATTCACCCGCTAGTCAGTACAGTACTAGGGATCAAAAATTAGTCTTAATATCCACATTTTACGTTAACACAAATGGTAATACCGTAAGCAATCGCCACTATTTATTAATAATACGACTTCTTGACCAAAGCGATGGCAGAAAGTGCGACAAAATGTCTCGCTCGTAATAATTTATTGTTTGCGAACAAATAACTTCAGGTTTGTATTGCTTCGTGTTTTTCTCTCCTCTTCTGTACGTCCTATTAGAGAAAACTGGTTTTATACAAGACTTTACGTAGGAAGAAATAAAAAAGATAGTTATTTTGTTGTTGAAAAATATTAAACGTCGCGTAACTTCGTGTCCGTATATATTTATATGTTTAGTTATTGTTATATATACCGCCATGTGCTTGCAGGAATTAAAAAAAATGTTTATTAGAAAAAATACCTCCATTTAAGAATCATTCATCTTACTTAACATCACGTCTGTAATCTTACAGAGAAGTGTAGTACACTACCACGTTTACCTCCCACTATGGAATAGATGGTGAGCCTATTGTCTTACACCGTGCACATATCCAAGCTTCGAGCCACTGCTAGAAAAATCGATTAATTCCTGAACAAGAATTTGGATCCAAGACTTCTCGATCGGCATTTGCGCTTATCACCAACATAACAAAAGAGGCAGCCCTGGGTATTAATATCACAGTAATAGTAAAATATAATAGGCATACCATATTCAATAATATTCAAACAGTTGCATCAATGTAAAATACAATATAAATCATTGTTAAAACCGGAAAAACCACAAATGTGAAATCTTTCATTAATTCCACACAAATCAAATAATATTTGTGCGGTCGCTATGCACTGAGGTCATTAAAATACGTAATCGACTTGTTACAAATAGTGGAATTGTTTTTAATATCAATGGAAAACTAGTATTGCTTCCTCGGTCGAGTGATTGCAAGCGCATCTGCCCAGCGAAAAGTCTAAGGTCGAAATCCCGGGAACTCGTAGATATTTTAACTGAAATTTTCTAGAACATTCGTAAAGTTAGAGAAACTTTATCCAAAAGGCGTAACTCCTTATAAATTTATATGATTATCTAATGTATGTATACTAAATAAATATATATTTATGTTCATGTACGAATTAATAATATTAATACGCTCATTTTGATATGCAAGTTGAATTGACAACTGAGGGTTACTCTCACAAAACCTGGTTTAAATGACAACATTTTCAATCATTTTCGAACCAGTACCATGGTCTTCCCTTATCTGGGAATATACATAACCTTCTGCTATCAAAGTGAAGTTCAATTTAAAAATGTACAACGATAATATTTTAACATTTCAAATAATCCATTTTCATACCTTCGACGTCTCAACAAATTTATATGCCGCAAAGGAGTAGTGTGGCATCACATAAGACGATTTTATTTTTTCATAATCTACCGAACAACATCAACGTGATGCGATTTAACATTGAAATTTGTATCTGCAGGGGAGGCACGGCCAAACGAGGCGATAGTCGCAAAACCCCCAGCTCGGTCGCCGAGTGCCCCCTCGTACAAACGTAAGTACCTGTCATTGTTATCCATACTTCTAGCCGTCGTTATTGTTTTGTTATCCCTCCAATCCAATCACACTGTACATGTCTTCAGTACTTCGACTCCAAGACCCGAAATGTTCATACTATTGTTTGCTCCACTTAGCACTACGTCCGGAGTTGCTGTGATACCTTTTAATAGTATTATTATCTGTTTTTGTAACATATTAATGTTTATCAAAGTATTGGAAAACTTTATTTTTAAATAACCAATGTTTCATAACGTATATAATAAACATAACCGGCTTCACCTTAAAATGAACAAAAATTTAACTGTGTATGCAATTTATGGTCACATAAAACGCACTCTATGCATATTTGCCTGTAAACCATCAATATTTGTAAATGTCAATTTATTGCAAATTTGCATACAATTTATGCTATGGTCATTAACACAATGTTAAAACACCTTTTTACATTGAAATTCACTAATACCTACCAGTGAATTCGTTTCGTTGGAATTTTATTACATTAATTCAAATATACCTTGTAGCATCAAAGTACAGTATAGTTGATACCGACGAAATTTACTTTTGAATTGGAATCCATTATATCGTTACTGTATTGAAGCTGGCTGAAGAATAGCGATTGCCGATGCATAATTTAGATTATTTAATAACCAAGCAAACACATTTGTCCAATTTCTTTCTTTGTTCTATGTTGTAAAAGCAATATCTTAACCGTGGTCGTCCACAAGCAACGTTAGTGTTATTATTTTGATTATAATTACAAACTAAATAATCAACCCATAAACATTTTATCATTACAATGAAGGGTGTCCTCTCATAACGAGACGATTTAAAGAGATAGTTTGCCATGCTTATCTAGTACGGGGTGGCAGACTCCATACGCCTTAAGAAACGTTTGAAAGAAGTCTAAGGTCTCGTCGCGTTAATATCCTTCACCGTTATAGCAAGTGATATTCAATCTTAAAACGCACATTTCTTGAAAAGAGATACACGCTACGATTTGAACGATAATAGGCATAACCTCTAAGGGAAGTCATGACTGATGATGAACCAGCTGTGGACTGCAGTACGCTGATGATAACGACTCTATAAGTGGGATAGTGTTTTAATAACTAGGCTAAAAATGCTCCAAATCAAATTATTCCACACATATCGTGTATTCATAACTATTTGGTATACATATGTGAATATGCGAGACATCGATATTCAATGTTCTCAATGTTACCGACTATCCAGTAACAGGATGTACAATCAGTGTTATTGTTGGAAAAGTCTGGAAACATTTTATAGATTTCACAAGTCTAGTATTATTGCTGGCATCTGCCCCAGCTAATAGTATTCGATGCAATGACGCAAGACCGTTCATCCAGCGGGAAATGACGGTCACTGAAAATTGCTGTATGCATCGTAATGCCGTATTTTTAGTTAGAAATCGCATATTAAAAAGTTTTACGTCTCACGAACGAATCTAAAATGATAAATCTGTGTTGTCACTTAAAAATTACCCAACTCTTTTGTTTTTTCATTAACAGATGTACCAAATACATATATGTATTATTTTAAAAATATTTTATTTTAGTTGATATGTGATAGTTTTCACCTCAGTCACTGCAATGTTAACAAGAATCTAATCTAATCTTATCTGGAATGATATGAACTCGGAAGCCCATTGAATTTATGTTCACGACAAATATCTCGATGTCCAGCGATTAACATGTTACAATACCGACACGAGAAAACAAAAAACACAATATGAAAATAGAAAATGTGATAGAATTGTAATATAAAAAATAGTACAAAGATGTAAACAAGAAGCCGAATAGTAATAAAACAACAATAGATAATAGTTTAGTTACTATCACGAAGCTTGTTGGCTTCGTAGAGGATGATCCAATTTGGAACCTCAAATATGGACCAGACTGAAATTAGGTTACACAGGAACATTACTTCAAACTGAATCCTAATGTTCTTTAAAACGTTGCAAATATTGCAATAAAACGCATAATTATCTCTTTGCTCCAGATTTTAAAAAATACTCCCTCGCGTATACATAAATCTAATTAGTTAAAGAGATATAAAAGAGGAATGGTGTTGTTCGCGGAAGCACAAACGAAAAGTAGGTTAAATAATATCAAAGGGTTGTATGCTTGAGGCGTAACTTTTTGTATTCTGCGGTTCTTTACCGCGGACTATAAACGAAACATATACTTATAACATACATACGAGTATTATATGCAATAAAATATAGCTGATGAGAGGACATCTTTAGCCGGCTGTAGATCTGTTCACAAAAAACTAAATGCTTATAATACCGAATGTGATGTGTTGACCAAACTGTTAATAGTTAAATATTAAATATTTCACCAAAATAGATATTGACTGAATAAAAAAAAAAATTTTTTTTCTGTCATGGGAATAATAGCATATATGTATTTATTATATATGAATTAAAGAGTAACTAATAAATGTAGACGAAGCACATCACATCAGTAAAGATAAAGTGTAGGCACTTGATGGGTCTAGTATAGCATATTATATACACTTTAAAGGAATACACTTTGAAACTTTATATACACTTTGAAGGAATCTAGTATACCATATTATATACACTTTATTGCCAATGTGGGAATATCAATAATTCCACATACAGCCACCTGATCCGGAAGTTAGCCGCAAGAGAGCTTGTATTACGGTAACCAGGCGGTAACTAGACGGTTGACAAACTACAAACATATGTACATGCATAATTATTTATATGTACGTATGTAGACACTTTTATACATCTAGTCACCGGAGCAAACATTGCGCTCACCGCACAATTATTTATCTTGGCCGGGATCCGAACCCACTACTCTCGGCCTGTACATTAAGTACTGAGTGGTGAGATTGGCCAGTCACAACCATCATTTATGGTGTGTTAACGTAAATGTTTCATCAATCCGAACAACAGTTTTTATGTTAGAGTAGCACGAATAAATACAGATTTTAATACAGACACACGCCTCCGCGCGGCTCTTGTTTGTTGTTGGAAATTTCCTTTTATAACTTTAAACTTACAGAACTAATTTTGAACAAACGCTCTACGGATCCTCACGAGATGTTTACCTGACTGCGTATATTTAAAAGTAGCGTATGAACTTTATTGTGCTTATAACTGGGTCGCCTTCAGTAAAGAAGGAACTTTAAAAGATATATTTATATAAGTTTAGCCTTCATTTTACTTGTTTTCTAAATTTTAATAAAGGTATAACATTTTTTTGTTATACATTATTCGAAATCGGCGTACAAGTATCAAGAAAGCAATGAATGTACAAGAAGCAATATAGGTTTGGAAGGACAAAAATATATTGCACTCGACGCTCTCTAACAATCCTATAAAGGACCTGGATGGCACATAATGATATTAATAACATCGGATACCATATAATAGACGGTCAAATGAAAACGAAGCCATTTTATTTTGTATCAAAGGAGTCTTTTGATATGAAGATTTTAAATTAAAGTGAACACAAAAGCCAATATTGTGGGAATGTAACATAAGCCGGTACGATATTAGCAAGTGAGATCAACCGATCGCGGAAGGACCATCCGCCCTTCGACCCTTCCCTACTTTGTTCCTCGAACCAAATCAGCGTGAAAACTTTTACTGTACTTCACTCTCTATCCGTAAATCTATATATAAAAACAGAAATTTGTGAACTCTGTAATAAGCACTTGTGCGTTTTGATGATATTAAAATAGTTTTGACAAATTGTTGCTCGCGGGTTATTTAAAAAAAAAGAGATATATCTCTCAAATATAAAATGTTCATGTATCAGTAGAATCAATGACACTGGAACAGTTAAAAAGTACTATAAAAAATATGAGATCATTTTCATTTCAGTGTTTTTATTCTCATTTCGATAAAGTGAATGATACCTTAAAGTGGCTTGAAATTCGTACATTCTAAGTTTAATTACAATAGATTATCATATTACATAATAAAACATGATTAAATGAAGTAGATAATTAAAGTAAAATTTATATACATTCACGTTATTGTGAGTATTATGGTCACATATTTATTTACCTAATCGTAATTATAAATTCCATTATAAAATGTACTCACAATGAAAACATAGCAACGTAACAACATTACCGGTTTCAAATTCCCATGTCATTCTGATTCCAATTCCAATTCCATTGGTGATTATCAAATAACTAATGTATCTGGATTTGAACGATCTAATTAGTTTTAGTATTACCTGAACCTAATTAGTTTTAGCATATGTATACCCGAGCGTCTACTTATATTATTTGTCGGATCTCGGTTTGAACTGCGTAATAACGAGAACATAACGTCCTTGAAACAGTAGGACATCGGTACGAGTTACATAATATTTCAATTAAAAACGGACATTTCAATTCCGGTCTAAGGAAATATAAGTGTTACATAAAAAAACTATGAAACATTTTCTACGCGTGTAGTCGACACCTTTGCCATATAACTCTTTGACCGGTTGCCAACGCAGCGTCACGGGAGTTACCGGCCGGGGTCTTCTTGGCACACAGTTTCGGATCTATCCGGCGATTATGTCATGCAATGCGATTCCGAACGGCCGTTTGTTTTTCCACAGCCACGCCACAAACAAAATATCATCAGCTATTTATTGTCTTTCAGAAGTCGGGACGCCCGATTACGAATGGTAACGACTTGATATTTCTGGAAGGTCACCCTGCACGGCTGGTTTACAATGCCCGTTGCCTCGAATTGCAATGAAGCCGAGAGATTTCGATACTGCCCACTGAGATGCTATTAATAATTCTGCTGATTACCTACATTAAATAAATATAAGTCATGTAGAAATCGTCTAAGAATAAAGTCTATGAAATCACCTGTATTAGAATGCAAAATCATAAATATTATTAGACTGAGCCAGTAGTCCAGTGTATTTTTAAAATCGGCTACCCGACCTATATTCGATTCGACGAACAGGTCTATGTAGATAAATCTGTGTCGATGTCGATTTTAATGTACAAGTAATGCATCTTATATGTACGTGACGAATATAGATGTAATGGAATGGTGTTTAAAAATGTAATCCTAATTTATATCTGCTCACGCACGAATATCACGTCATTAAACAACACTATCGAATATAATATAAATGTTGAGTAACTACCTTAAAATTAATTTCCTTAGTCGTTATTAATAATTATATTGTTTTTAGAATTTTATTGGTGAGATTAGTGTTTTTAATGTAAACCGTAAGTCATATTTCTCAATTTCAGTTGCAAATTTTATTTTCAATCGCAGAACAGTACCTATATCTAGTTTCTACAAATATCCTACACGCACGGAACGCTGTGCCGGTGGAAGTGGTCAATCAGTCTACATGACCTGCAAGTCTAGATACATAGGGGCTTGTTAGTCTACTTTTAGCCCACGAGCACTCGTTATAAACTTTATATTGCTTCCTACACACATATTCAATCATGTTACAGGATGCATGAATGTTGTTTGAAAAGTATTTTCATTATGAACAGTAGTTTTATTCTATATGCTAATATCATTTTCTAATGGCATGGAATCTAAACATAAAGAATTATAAATCATAATACGATACGTTAACTTGAGATGTACATATATAATCGTATATACATGTCAATCTGGTCGTTTCAAAAGCATTATTTATGAAATAAATTTGATTTTTAAATATTCACATTGTAATACGTGAATTTAAGTCGCATAATTTCTCATTATTGCATCGTTTGCGGATGCTATGTATAAGAAAGATAATTCATAATTATTAATTTGTATTACAATGATAATTTCAAATTTGTTTCTATTATTGTCTTCCTGATGCACTCATACGTATTATAATTTAATGTTATTTTGTCGATTAAAATTTTGTTTGCGTTCAATTCCTTTCCTTATACACTTCACTAGCCATTGTGATTCGAAGTTCTTCTCCGTTATTCATCCCTAAAATGGATAATGCTATGCGCGTGCAATATTAATTAGCAACGGACGATTTATATCGCGTCTGCTGATAATACAGACGCCGTGTGTTTGTGTGGCTTCGGTTCGGCCGTTCATGCGCGGACTCCCCTCGTGGTCGAGCAGCGAGAATCGCGCGCGCACCGCTCGCGTACACGTCTCTGCGTAAAAATAAAGTCCACAGCCAGCGCTCGCGTACTTCAACCCATTTATAATTATTAGTAAATCGCTGCGCGGGCGCACGACTGACGCAGCCGGCGGTCGCTCGCAAAAAAGAAAATTAGTTAACCTCGAACCCGTAGAAAATTCTCTACGCAGTGCAAGCCCTTGCGTGATCGAAGCAGACAGCTATAATATATCCCTAGTACTGACACTTATACGTAACGGCTCGTAAAAACCGCAACTCCTACGCGTTTGTTACCGGTACAGTGGGAAGTGTGATATTGTGACTGATTGAACATTTGTGTTTAGTGCCTGTAATTACGTGATATCAGTGATAATAGTAGAGTGCTAAGTAAATATGCCAGACAAAGCAAAGCGACGGAAAAATAATAAAAGAAAAAATAAGAATAATAATAAAAATAATATAAATAAAAATAACAGTGACTTCAATGATAAACAAAGTCTCAAACTTTCTGACTGTCATGATGAAACTTTAAATAATAGTGATGAAAATATCCTACCCGAGTTAGGAGCTGAGAGTAAAAATAATATCTTAGAAAATGCTAATGTGATTCAAGATGATACTGCAGAAATTGTTGGTCATGATCAGTATTCCATATGCAATGTTAGTAGTGAGTCAAAATCAGATCCCATTGAAAATCTTTGTACCTCTAATGTTATAAATATAATTCAGACAGGGGAGATTTTAAGTGATCCCATTGTTTGCGTAATAGAACCACCAGATGACAGGAAAATTCAGAAATCAGTTGTAACGGATGGCACAAACGACATTATCATTAACCAAAATCCTATTGTAAGTGAAACATTTGTGCCTGATAGTGAAACTAAACGAAAATTAGAACAACATGAGAATCTCTGCGTCCCTAGTGATTCAAATGTTTTCATAATTAAACAGGAGTTTAAAGACTCTCCAGCGTATGTAGTAGAAACTCCAGAAGTTAAAAAAACTAACAGAAGCAAATTAAATAATACTGTCAAGAGTAAAAGCGTTGACAGTGATGAATCCCCAATAATTGTTGAAATTACAGAAGAACAAAACATCCAATCTGAATATGAAAAGAATGTATATTTAGTTGAACAAAGTAATATTCTTATAACCGATGCTGAATCCGATATAGAATGGGAGAAAGTTAATGAATTAAATGAAATAAAGAAAGCAGAAGATCTGAAGGCTGAAGCTTTTTCTGTAACAACGATACCTCTTGAGATCGCTCAATGCATACAGACGAAATCTCTAAACGCAGAACAAGAAAAGTCTTTAAGGTGTTATTTGCAAAGCCTTAATTTGGCTACATCGCCATCTAACTCAAACACTGTTGAGATAAATACAGAAATAGAACAAATTATAAACAAGGAAATCAAGCACCGATTAAGGAAAAAAGGCTTTGCTGAAGATATGTTTCTCCAACGTGGAAATATTTCTAGAGGATTAGATGTGATTGATGAAGAAGGTAGTAGTGAATCATCTGCAGCATCACGTCGACATTCGTACTTAAGTGATAAAAAAAGCGATAACGATGACTTAGAAGATGAAGTATTTCAAAAAAAATCAGTGGCTGCATTTAAATCAAATGTCTTTAATAAAAATAAAGGTAAACTTATTCCACAAGAATGCATTTTAGTCGATGCTAAATTAAAAGAACCGGAAGTTACCGAAGCACGAGGTAATTGGTCTTTAAAAACAGTAGAAAAAATAACAGGTGCTGAAGTAGTTTATTTAACAGATTCATCCAGTAGCACAAGTTCTCTTTACGATAATGGTGATGATGTAGAAAACGACGAAGTAAGTGATGCATCCATTCGCATAATAACTCCGACTATAGAAGTGACAGATACCGAAAAATTCCTTACTAATACTTTTGTTACGAAAAAAACTGGAAATGTTAAAGAAGATCTGAATAGCAACATGAATAATATAATGGATGCTACTGAAGAAACAAGTGATATGATAAATGACACAAACTTGCAAAAAAATACAATCACCTCTATTCAACATCCTCATGAAATTGTTGTTTTATCCACTGATGATATTAAAACAAATTTATTTGTAAAAGATATTCATGTAATTGAACCTAAAATTGCACCAAACTATGAGGTTGGCGAACAAAAAAACAAGGAAAGTTTCAGGTCTGAAATAAATTCTAATAAAATTCTAAATGAATCTTCTAAGAAAAATATAGGCGCCTATGATTTAGAAATGAAGGTATTAAAATGTGAATTAAACGATGCAATCAACAATCTTATCAAAGAAGTTAGCTCTGATTCAGAATCTCCATCTGATAACCATAAAGATACTTTTACACGACAAGATTCGTCTAGTAGTGTTTGCTCTTCTCAATGCACAGCCAAATACAATCCTAACTACTCTTCCCTTAATGATGTGTCTAACATACCGCATGAAGATATTATTACTACCAATAATAAAAATAGTAAGGAAAGTCTCCAAAGCAGTGATCTTACAAGTCACGTTAAAGAAGTATTTCAATGTGTTGCAGGAGACTCTACACACAATAATTACAAACACAGCTGTAGTAAAAGGAATCCATTGTTACTGAGAGATTTATGCCTGAAAAAAATTTCTTCATTTCCTTTTGGTAACAAGATATTGGAAGAATTAGCACACGTATCAGAGCGTTTGCAAAGTATGAGTATTCTTGCTTTACAATCAAGTGACGCCTCGAAATTACTGAAAGAAAAATCAATCGAACAATCTAATAACGAAAAGTGTTGCAGTAAGATGCCATATTTTCCTTTACCTGATCTTTCAAATATAGAAAAAGTATCTCTCCCAATCAAAAATGAGGAGCATATACCTCCACCCGTGCAGCCACGTCATTCTTCTTTGAAAAAAAAATCTCAAGACGAACAACATTGGACTGCTATACCAACAGCTGTAGATCCAGTATACGTATGTTTATCACCATCGCAAAAAATGTTAATGGAAAAGACAAACACAATTATAAAACGAGAAGATGCTACTCAATTAATAGATACACATAAAAAGTTTGTAGACCGCAGGGGATACAATGAAAAGTTTAACGAAAATGTCGATAATAACCCAATTGTACCATTCAAATCAAAAACTGGAAGCCGATTACTTGCTTTAATTCGTGATCCATCCGTTACAAATAACATAAGCCTAGCTACAAATCAAAAAAACTGTTTTAAAAGCTTAGAATCTCTACCGAAATTAAATTACGTAGATAACAAAGAACAATTTGAAGAAAACTTTACAAATACCAATGCTATGAAAGATTCAATATCATTTAAACCCATACCACCCCCAAGACCTAGAAAGTTTTCTTCATCGTTCTATGAAAGTGATGAAAGCTCCGATTTTACTGATCATTCCTATCGTTCAATGCGAAGTGAAAGAAAAGTGTTCCATTATTCAACTGGCAATCTAAATAAAGAAATAGAAAACGATATTTCATCAATACAAAACATGCATAGATATTACTCAAATGTGAGAGATACATTTAAGGAACAAGATTATCCTAGAAGGCCTTCGTTACCAAAAGATTTATGTGATCAACAAATGGAATACATTCGCCGAAAAGAACTGGAAGTGGAAGAAGAAATTAAAAGACTTGAAAAAGAGAAAAAAAATTATCCTGACAGAAAAGGTCCGCGAGCTCCTCTAATTTTTGATAGATCACACGATTTGAATTTTTCCTCCGCACCAAAGAAAGATACATTGTTTTCTGATACAAAGAGTCATAAAGAACACAAAGGAAAGCTATCTTCAGTTTTTAGTAAAAGCCAAGAAGAATTATTGCGGGAAAAAATGTATTCAGAATACGTTAGCCAAATGGCTGAACGGGAACAGAGAAGACAACAAAAATTTATTAAAATATCACACACTCCTGCTTCGACAGGAGGTTACAGTATTTCTAAAAGTATGCCTGCCTTAGACGCGTTAGAATCTAAAGTTAATAATAGAATAGAGAAAGAATTTATATCAAGGGCAAGAGAAAGATGGCATAAATTGGGAATTGAAGACCCTGAAACTGAAGACGAAAGAGAAAACCAAGATATTTATAGAGAACCAAAAGTCATAGAGCATAAAATAAAAGTAATTGAAGCTGGCGAAGAAAAAGATGTGACCAAATTACCAAGTCATTTGCAGGAATTTGTTAATTTTACAGCAAAATCTAAGGAACAACTGGATGGCCGCTCTGGTGAGTCGGAACCCGAACAAGAATCAGCGCATGTACTGGTTTTTTGTGCAGTGATAATCTTAGTGTTGTCTGTAGGCAGATATGTATTGCGTTTATTACAAAATAAATGATACTAACTGTGTTATATGAGTGTTGTAATAAAAGTACTTTCGACTAATTTTAAATAAATAATTTGTAAACTTATATGTTGTGATTGCATGAGGTTGATCTGCTTTTAGTAATCAATTTTTAAAAATCTAGTCTTCTACCCATACATTCAACGCAATTTTTCTACACGAAGCATTCATGAAACAGTCAAACAAAAATTCAACGGGTAAGTGAAAACTATTTTTTTTATTAAGTAAGACATTATAAATAAATTAAATATTATCATAATTCAGTTATTAATTGATTCATGCCGGCAGTCGTTTAAGGTAACATTAAACGATATAATTATTTTATGTTATAATCATATTCAAAGAAATATCGAAGCTATGATTCAGGAGTATTTGTTTTGATTTTAATAACCTTAATAACAAATGCATTTGCAACTCAGACCGAATTAGAACTTCTAGCAATGATATTATCGTAGTAACAGTCTATCTACCTACGTAGTTCGAACGTCGTCTGTTCATTGCAGTGCAATATTTTATCGTCAATATGATATACAATTATAATAATATATGAAAATTATTATATGTAAAATTTTCACATTTTACATGTTTTACTAAATGTAGATGTTTTTGGTTCGTTTGAAGATATTAGAATATGTAAGAAAACCCTTAAAACGACTACATGAATTTTAGTAAATTGAATCGGTTTATGAAACGGTAAATAAATAAATACGATAATTATTGCTTTTTATAATTGTTTTTAAATTCATTTATATTTCCAAGGGCTTTAAAAAGCAAATACATAATTTCTTATCATTTCGCTACGTGTCACATTATTGTTATCATATGTTATTATGATGATGAAAGAGACCTTGAAATCGATAATAAGATTAGAGTTAGTCAATGTAGTGATGTCAAAAAGAATTAATTTAAACATAATGAAATACGTAAACAACATATTCATTTGTAATTTTTAAACGTATGAACAAATTTCTTCAGGAGCATTATATTTCTTCTGTACCTTATGTTTGTTAATCATTCAAGTTGTTTAATTGTGGTAAAGAATATTTCGAGCTAAATTCACTGCTTCGCTGAATATATTCCATATTCATGAAAATATTATCGCAAGCCCTTGCACCCTTGCTTATCGAGCAAGTGCGTCGTCCGTGGAGATATTTGGACCGTCTAAATCCGTACTATGTCGACTTTAGTGACTCAAACAAGACTTGTGGTTTTCTTTGTATGCCCTTGTTATTAATAATATTTATTTGACGCTTTATACCGCCTCCGCTTCAAATGGGTCACCACATTATTTAGTATACAAAAACATTTATATTATTGCACACTAAATATGTGTAGTACATACATACATACATATATGCTATATGTCAGGGTCGAGTTGTTATATGTTCTTCTAAGTATTGTTAAATGATAATTGGTATATAAATATTAATACGTTCTTACTACAAAAAAAAATTACATATTATACATTAATAAATTTAGCGTTATCATATACATACAAAATTGAAATGAACCTTCTATTTAAACACATTAAAATGCTGAATCAACTGAAATATGACTAGTTCCATCCTTTAGACACGATTTATATATTTTACAAGCCGGCACGTTTTGATTCACGCGCCAACCTCGCAGCGAACATCTATAATATTCCTCTTGAAAATGATTGTTCATTAACGCATTCACTGTCATGTCCAATCACAACGAGGCTCGGGGGCGGTGTAATAAAAGGATCTTTAATATACCGGTATCAAAATTATTGATCTAGCGCGCGGATGATGCGGGATACAGGGACGGAATTTCAATTAACGTGTGAACGAACAATCCAGTCTGAATTATTGTGCGATACTTTGTGAAGCATAACAAAATTTTCGTATACCTACGGGAAACTTACCTGATACAATAAACTTTATATGATTAATTTCATAACGTTTAGGAACTTATACGTACACGAATACTATAATTAAATGACACCAGGAAAATGTTTATTGAAACGTATAATATCTAAACGACTGTAATCATGCAATATCTTTAAATGTAATTTTTATCGTCGTTATGCGTAATTAATTAAAACCTAATTATATTGATGGAAATTTTATTAAATAACGTAACATTACACCTGTGACCCTGAATAGGTAGGCAGACGAGTGTAGTTTGTATAACAACGTGGCATTGTACATTAATTACGGTCACATCCCGCTATGGAATAGCTGATGAACTTATTGCCATACACGAGGCAAGACTTCAAATTGGAGATTTTATTTTAGAAGTATTCAATAATATTATGCACGTTCGGAAATCGTACATATAGGTATGTGTCCTTTGAATTGTTCGGATATTATTATCCTTTAATATTCTTTCATATGAGAATCAAGCATTCATGTATTTGTATCATGTATGGATGTATGTATGTATGTAAGTATATGTATACGTGTATATTTGTCTATGTATATGTTTATGTTATGTGTGTATATGTAGGTATGTATTTATCTTTGTCGTATGTATTTATATTTATATGTATATGTATATATTATGTATAAGTGTCATATTTTTAT
>DWEI01000382.1:0-22811 GCA_018245875.1 Mysoria ambigua
ACTGATTTTAAAATAATACAAACCGTCTTATTACAACTTACCTAATATTGTTAATATTAGGTAAGTTGCAATTGTAATTGTATTGTTTTTTTTTTGTTTACGTAATTGTAATCTCATCCCAGGAATTCTGTTTATAGGAACTGTTGCTCGCTCGTTTTCTACTGCGTTTCCTTTAATGTTAAATATAGGTAAGATTGGGAAGGTGCGAAGTAAATTCAAATTCATTTCAAAATCGAAATTGGTAAAAATAAATATAGGTAAATAGATGTTGGTAAATATAGGTAAGCGAATGCTTGGTTGGCTGGATGGTTGCAAGAGCGACTCTTGAGCGACGTTTCCTCGGATCGGACGTGTGTCATCCACAGTTTCATAATGGGACTTTACGTAACTGGTGAATTATAGGAATTTATTAAAATTCTTTGCCTGACCTTTGAGGACGATGTTATGTTGTGTTGTATCTTCTTAAGAACAAACTTTTATTTTTTATAACATCAGAATTGTGTTAAAAAAAAACGAAATAGTAATTCCAATTAGCCATACCCATGTCTCCGACATAATGTGAGGCACATAATATAAAAATATATCAATATGGAGTATGTTTATAAATAGATGTTTTTAAGGTGAGCATGTTTTTATAATTATCAACATAGTAAATTCCTGAATGTTTAACATTGTTAAAAAAGTCATAAACTCGTAATATATCATGTATTTCTCGTAACATATCGTCATATCTTCATCACGCAAGTTGTTCATATCTATTCGCGTGTAGCAAAATGTGTTTGTATTTCTGTTATGACTTATTTCCCCACGTAGCTCGGTATGCAATCATTCCAAGTGTGTACAAATAAAGCTACGGCTGCATAAGCGACGCGCGTGAATTACGTCACTGTCGTAAACCAAGGGATCTACGAGTATGTAAAGCTTATTTGTAGAGGCTACTACTGTTGTTCCGCTAAGCGGCAACGTTTTAATTTGTATTCAGATTTTCAAAATGATTTAATAAAATTAAAGTTTAATTGAGTTTTCTAATTTATAAGTCACCGTGACATTTCAAGGTCAAATTTCAATGTTATGATATTTTCCCAGGTACATGTTCTACATACAGTGATACCTTAGTGTCAATCGAACGTTAATATTGAACATGACAAAAAATAACGCCCTATGCACATGTATATGTTTATATGTTTCCGTTAATCAAACCATGTCTAACTGATTTTTCTTTACAGGTGAAATAAGGGTGCGCGCGCATGGACGACATAAAAACAGCTAGTCCATGGGGCCAGGCGCCAGCTGCAATTCTGCACTGTAGAGTCATTTTTCATACCGAGGTACATTTAATTAAATTTCATATGATCATTGATTTTTTCAAACTTATTTTTACGAAGACTAGTATTTGTAGGAAACTGATTTAAATATGTGTATACACTGTAGAGTCTGTTCTACATACATACATAAACATACGTTTTCGAAGTCAGGGTCATTTGCTAATGGGATTGTCCAGTTTGTTCGATATTTTTATACTTTCCTTGTTCAATTTAAAAACTAGAAAAACAATAAAGAAATATAGCATTTTCATGTCTTTTTTCTTTTGTCATTGACGGGTATTTCACAAACTTCGATAATTAAGGTGTCGTTAATGAAGAACTATGCTCGTATAACAAGTACTACTAAAGTATAAAGTAAATATTTTTTGAATATTTTTATGGGTTTTTATAGGAAAACTTAAAACCATTACTAGCTATTGTATTCATGACTTTTTGGTATCGGTAAATAAAAAACTACACGCTTGTTAGTGTCATAAGTGTAGTTCGAAATGTTAGACATATAATAATCTACAAACAATCCACTCATTTACGAGTTGGTATTTCGGATGTTCTAGATGAGGTGCAAAAGAAAGTTATCGCTGAGTGCGTTATGAACATATTAGAGAAATTTTAAAATACGGGAAATTTTAAAATATTAACAAAACATTACGTTTACACTCCCTAGTGATAGGCAAATACATACATACGTGGGAGTAGACGCAGTACTTCCTCTTTTCCTGGAGATTAAACCCAAGACCGCTTATTATCACAAGAAGTCTTCTCAACTAACATGTACATAATAATATGTATGTTTTTCTTGAACAGATGCAGCGCGTGTGAAAGCGACTGTCCAATGTTCTAACGGAGACAATAAAAGAAGCCTTCAAAATTCATTATGAACTCCACGGAAACCAGCGTCGAAGTCAACCGATCCACGCCCATATACACTATTGGTACAAGCTTCATAACGCAGTGGTGAGTTCCAGCGAAAACCTATTTAATAATAATACGAGCGTCAACTCTTTAGAACGAAATAACCTAGCGTACATAATTCAATGAAGCTATAGCAGGTACCTACGAATCCCAACTGTGAATTATGTTATGTTTATGCAGTACGAAAAATGAAATCAATAGAATCCTTTAAAGTCCAAACATTTATACAGTTAAAAAATATTACAAAAATTCGCAAGTAAATAAAAAATATATACAAATGTAAAAATAATAAAAACGACAAAACTCGCTCGACATCCCTTCGTGTGACCGTCGCGCGCCTGTTCTCGTTTCGACAGGAAAATGGCTAATCAGAAAAACAATCACTCATTTACAATACACTAGGCAGTAGGGCTATCACTCGAGAATACTGTTAAAGAACATTTACAAGGTAACATCATTTTCATAAAGACAGCTTTCTTATAATTAAAACCTTAAATCATCTTATTTTCATAAAACCAATAAACCTAACTTCACGCCTGTAATCCCAAAAAAGGTGGGCAGAGAATGCAGAATACTCCCACGTTTCACCAGTTACGTTTACGTTCCACTATGTAATAGGCGGTGAGCCTATTGCTTTGCATAGGGCACATATCCAGACTCCAAACCACCAGAATTCTAATTATATTTTATAGCAGAAAATTTTCTAATTAGAACATTTTTGTAGCGTTCGACCCGGGAATCGAACCCAGGACCTCCCGATCGGCAGTCGCACTTGCAACCATCACGACCAACCAATATTAGTTTAACATAGTTTGCTGATGAAAGACGATAAAGCATATTTTAATAAATCTTCTTATATGTACAGACCACGTTGCAAAATTTATCAGCATATGCATTCATGAATCTCATTCCCCATTTCGTTTTCTAAAACTTACAAACGATATGGTAGCTCAGATGATTAACTACTTGATTCACCGGCCACAAAGTTTATACCTCTTGGTAAGATGGCACTTAGGAATGACGGAGTCGTGATCTCCGACTGAAATGTATTTCGTTACTTTGAGATGGTTTAGTGGCGACCGAGCTACTTTGTTTCGGCTCGTTAATTCCTCCGTGGAGCGACGTCTCGGTGTAATTTTGCTAATCGTGACATATTATAGTAAATTTTAGCTTCTGTGACTTTCATTTCTTCGCGATATGTAGAGAGCACCGAATAAAAAAAGTCTATATTTACAGACCTCCCTTTATTATGTTACCTACATACGAGTAAATCCTTAAAAGGTATCATTTATTAAAAGGTATTTCTGCCTTATAACAGCAGCGTTAAGCGCTGCTGTTATAAGGCTGAAATTGTTATCTAATACACGTTATATCCATATACTTTTCAGTTTCTATTGATATCAGATACGTACAAATTGGTATTGGAATGTTGAATAGAAAGCTCAGGTGCACTGGGAATGTTAGATTGTAACAGAAGAATACATTGTAATAGAAAAACTTCCATTGTGAAAAACCGCCCACATTGTATTTCTTATTACTCTAAAATGGTAAAAATACATATCGAACGAAAACAAAAAATTCAAGTTCAAACGTTTAACCTAAACAAAAAGATACTTGGCCAGCGTGGCAGACCACGGCCTAAATCCTCTTATTGTAAGAGGAGATCCATGTTCCAGTAGTGGAACGATAGAAGGGCTGATATGGATATGGATATGGACATTACTCGTTACTAGTTTTCAGAATAATAATAATATTATATCCTGGTTTACTTCTATTTAATTTCTACAACTCTTTGACAACCCTAGCTGTTGAGAACACTGCCACCGGGCATCGTGAAAGCAAATTTTTTCACAAAAGCGCCCGAATGCTAGAGTATTGACGTGATATTTTTACACAGACTAACTTTGACTTTTGACATGAACGTTATACTGCGTCTCATTATTTTGCTCACAATTACTTTCTAAAGGATTTGAATAATTACTTCTACTCATCAAATAATTGAAAAGCAAATTTCATTCGATTGGCTCACTGATCTAGTCAAACACACAAAAATTAATTTAAGTGCTTCTAAAATATTATTTTGTCCCAGTAGACGACAATCACTTCTTAAAACGACGACCTGCAGAAGTCATTTAACATTATTTGATTTTTCGACAAATGAAAATATATATAAATGCAAATTTAGTATGCACATTTTGTTTCCAATTTTTTATGTTTCATTTATCTCCTTTCTTTTATATTATTGTTTGTCATATTTACTTATATCATTTCATTCATTATTGCACTGGTTGCCATTTAATTTGAACTTGTGTTGTATGATTTCTCAGATTCAAATGTTTGATTTCTTTTATTCGAAGACATATTTAATGTTCACGATTCGTGCTTTAAATACCTCGTCATGTTCATCTTCCTTATCCGTTTCTTTTGCTGTTTTTTTTTAAATAAATATCTATTGTTACAGGAAACTCCAAAAGTTCAAACAACGGACCTGCCTCTCCTCTTCTAACCCTGACTGCCAAAGCTACATCAACGCGACCAATTACACCGACGTCTATTTCTTCAACAGCAGCCTGGAAGACGCCCTTGGTAATGGAGAGTTGGTTAGTATCTACTGAATAATTACATAATCATACATATTTTAAAGCGAAATCTATTCTAAGAGAAACTAGGTCATCTGATCGTAAGTATTGATTATTCTCTGCATAGATGTCATGTATCATGAGAGACTGAACAGGGTTGGATGAGAAATCTCTGACTGCGATCTGTAACACCCCACCTGTCTTTAGTTTATTCTCGTCGACTGCGTTCGTCGTATGATTAATAAATTGCCGTGACTCATTTAGGTAATCAAATTCATTTAAATTGATGAACATATGCTTTCTACTTTCAAACTTTGTACCCCAATCTCTCTTTTCCAAGTTTTACGTATGACATAAAATCGTATTACCTAAATCTCCTCACAGTCACTGAATGTTGACGAAATTTTGTTTTGTCTTACCAATATTTATCTCGAAAAATTATAAATTAATTGCATTACTCAGTAATGCCAATTATTGCTATCGAATATACGCTCATATATTTATGGATAATAGCTTTTATTTGTTTTAAACATACATACATATTACATATATTGAATTATAATGCTTATACTCAACGTAAAAGTGTAGACACAATGTATCAACCAGCGAACAAGTGTAGACACAATGTATCAAAACAGAACAGTACAGAAAACATAAAAGGTCAAAGTTTCATCCCTTCGAAGTATCGGTGGAAAACATAAAAGTATTATTTTATGCGACATTTCATGTGACATAAACCTAGCGCCCAGCTGGCCCTTCAGTTACGGGGGTTTTACTGCTCATAAATATCGGAATCTGTTTTGCCTTCTTAAGCGATTGCTTTAAACCGAATAGGTGTTTTAATGGGCTATTCCGTGGACCTAAAATTGTAAATTTTCTTGTAATTGCACCTTTTGTTTTTCGTAAGCATTAATTTATAGCTGCTGTGAATACTTTTCTTCATCATCAGCCAGTTTACCGACCATTACTGGATATAGGCTTCAACTGAGGTGCTATGATCCTAATCCCCGTGATGGGCATGCTAGTGGAGGTCGCAGAGCACAGCGTTTCTCACTGCATATCCTGCTGCCTTAGAATGTAACTGTGGCATACTACGTCAAATCTCGATCTACCAGCGCTGGATCTAGTTGCCTTCGACGACATCTTGTATCCTATTCGGGAATGTAGTCTTATTCCGCCCCGAACCGAATGGTCTACTGATTCAACAGATACATTTTTAGATGAAGGCTATAATTGAAAAACAAATGGCAATTCACGTTATGATAAATGTATAACAACTGAGTAGTATCAACGAAATTAAAATAATATTGTTAAGCAAGTTTAAATAACATAGATTTTGATTAATATAATAGGCATATGTTTCAAAACACAAAGCATTGAACTTAACAACAAACCAATGAAGAGGAGCGTCGTACCTCTAAACTACCTTCAATAAAAATGTACATTTGTTCGAATTTGATTTCATGTGAATATTGAACACAGCTACCAAAATTTAATTAAAGTATCCTTAAATAAACCTGTAAGTGATTCTTAAGTACTTCAATATACTAAGATAAAATTAGGCCAATAAAAGGAGATCAGGGACCACAAATAATCCACAGCATTAATTTATGTAACTGTTCATTAAAAATTACATTCTGCTGATCGTCGCTTCAATACAAATAATATACATTTTTAGTAATTCGTTAGATACATTTTCGACAACATGACAATATCATATTTAAATAATGTTACTATATTATATGGTCCTGCTAGCTGCTAGGTTGATGATAGATTGTTTGCAAGTTTGGTGCCAGCGGTTGAATGAAAAACACTCATAACTACGTTTTGAAAATAGAAATATTTCGTCCACTTCTTCCTGAAAGCAAACGGTTAAACATCATCAATACCTCGTAACATGACGAATGACTTTATGCCCTGACCTTTAAATAAGTAACATGTTACAATTTACATTGTTAGATCGGAAAGACGTAAAGGTCATTTCAACAGAAATAGTCAAGTCGATATGTTGGAAAGTTTGAAAAAATAATATCCAATTCTTCCAATAGAATTGTCGCTGTTACAAAACTTAAAGATTTTGATCCTTTTTTAAAAAACAGGTTTTAGTAAATAGCTTAACATACATGCTTCAAAAGGATAATTTAGATTTATAAACCTTATAACATGTAGCGATAAACTTATAATGTATGCATCAATAGTAATCACTCTCTTCTCTGATGCGAACATTTAAATAACTCTTTCAATTAAAGTGGAAATGGATAATTGGTGTACAGATTTCCGAAAACCAGTCACCTAACAGTCCTTACATTTACAATGCTACACGTATTTAGGAACATAATTTCTTTTAACAGTTAATTGCACACAAATTAACAAACAACAACGCCACGGCCACTCAGTTTCGTTAAAGGTAATAGGAGTAACGCGAGAAGAATTAAGTTAATAATGAGCACTAAGATAAATAAACCACATAATATATCATGATGCCTAAAATTTATCGGAATGTTATAGAGTTACGGAAATCACGAGAAACATAAAGCATATTTGTCTTTTTTTGGAAAAATATTCCGTTACTTGTTGGAATGTTTGTGAATCTCATGATGGATTGTCCCTTGCTATCCTGTCGTTGGCTGTCTACAGTTCTGAAAGCTTTATCAGGTAAAAGAGAGTGATTTAATATTTAACCTGTTTCTAATTCTGTATTCGGGTTCAAAATAACACGCGCATGAAATGTATATTCTATTCTTTCGTGTTAGATTTTTTTTACTCCGTTATACAAATATAACGAACATATGGCTTGAACACTGTATTCAACATTTTAAATTCTCCTGATCCTCTCTTATTAATCAGTGACGGAAGCTAATACACGTTTGTTTTCAAGACACAAGATCTTTATGTAAAAAAGAACGCTGCAATTTCTAATCGAAAAGCTAATATTGATCGCACAAATTCAAATAGAATAGTTTTGCAGAATGTATAGCTTCTAACATTAAATGCTCAGGAATAGTCCTTCAGCGTTCGGCCAACCGTAAACAGATTGTTCTACTACATTCAAAGAGCCAAGCAAATATGAAATATTCTGAAAAGATGAAATATTCTATTCTAAAGATTAAATATCCTAGAGAAATCTGCACTAAAACGATCATTAAACTCATTGTCATTGTTTCAACCCACGGCACTTATAAATTCATTCATTAACTCGAATTGTGTCTTATAATAGTCGATTGTAGTTAGCGAAGTGAGAATAATACTGACGATCGATTCTCTCACAAGCTCTTCACTGAATCCACTTCATTCTATTGTGCTTGACCATTCATTCAACATGTTCATTTATTAGCACTTTATTGCAAACAAATAATTTCAAAGACAAATTTGAAGCTTAGTGTTGATTATTGAGTGTCTGCGCGAATATTTGATTTATAAATGACAAACGGACGAAGTTATTAAGAGTAGATATTTTTTCTCTAGTTTTAATAAAAACTTAGCTCCTAGTTGCAAAAAAGAACGTAAGAATATACCCACACTTGTTACACGCAACTTTGTAATATAGTATTCGTTAAACAATATACTCACCACCTATTCCAAGGCAGAACGTAAACGTAACTGATGAAACGTGAGAGTAGTGTTTTCCATTCTTGTGCCTACTTCTTCAGAGATGACAAGCGTGAAGTTACATTAAACAAAACATTTACACATTTCTCATGATTGTTTCAAGGTGTGTGTAGTCTTTCAACAGTGGTGATTTATTTACGATAACATAAAACGAACCGATAAAGATAATGATAAATATCCTGAAGCCGATGATGACGGTGTAACTAAGTTTGACGCAACCAAAGTTTCCACGACGTATAAACAATGTGACACAATATCATGAATGTCAGCAATTAAATGCAAGTAAGCAAATATGGAGCAGACATAACGTACGAAGTGGTGGATCATTACGGCGAGCTGTTCCCTACAGTCGGCCGAGTCGCTTGCCGTGACGCGGGCATAATGCCGCGATCGATGTTCAAACACATCACACAAAGCCTTTGTCGTATGAAGGCACGCGTGCTATTGTATTTTTCTTCATCATTGTAACGTTTTCATTGTTTTTAGACGTGATAATTAAATTTTATGTATCTTTGTGCAGGTATCGGATAGCTAAGTCTAAACTTTTGGTTTAATAGCGTATGATATTTCTATTGATGAAAATGTAATTCATGAATTTTTTTTATGAGAAATATAGATCTTTAAACCTAAATGATAATTCTTCTATAATAAATTTAAAGTGGTTACAGATCCATAAAAATTACTCCGTAAAAATTTTCTGACTATGAAAATTATTTTAAAACAATGGAATAAATGTACACGTAAACACAGCAAAATGTTTTTGAGGAGGGTTAAAATATTATTTTTGCACTGTTCAGTGTCCCTCTATTTCAAAGTTATGTTAAGAGAAGGAATTTGCTGGGCGACTTACCACCCTCTGTTGAATATCACTATCTGTATATCCCAATACATAGTACTCACAGCTGCATCATGTTGTACTGTCGAGTTGCACCTCCGTAGTGTCATTGAAACACGACCACGTTTCATTAAGTTCTGTGCGCTATTTAAATTTCAGTTTTAACATTACTTTGGTTCGCATTATCAGCCGCTCCAGCAACAGCGCATAAAAGAAAGTCTATGTTAATATAGACTTTTCGTAATGAGTGCCATCACGCTTTTTATTCTCATTCTTGCCTGTCTGATATATTTGATATTTAGGCCTCTATTTTTCGAAAGGACAGGTATGTAAATCTACATTTAAATTCGTTTCAAAAACAATTTCTCCGTATAATGTCGGTATTATAATTCACACTTTCGTTCAAATTTCATTATTTCACATTCATAATAATTTTCTTTAAAGACATTTAATGTTTTCATCACAAAACGGACAGAATTTATATACTATGTATACTGATTTTATCAGTTAAAAGTTTTCGCCAAAAGCACGTAAGTACTGTTAAAACTAAATCTCAAATCGAGCACAGAATGTTCGCTAACTCTAAAGTTACATTCTTTACACAAGTTGCATCTTATTTCTCTGGAACTTGCCCGTGTTTCAATTATAATAAATTCTTGGCTCTCGGAATTTACAACTTGTCCGCTGTTAGTTACATCGCCGTACTTTTATATTCGTGTAAAGTGATGAAGTATCTTCGTGAAAGAAAATTGTTGGACGAGAGAGGTGTATTTCTCGAAATCTTTCACGAAACAACTCAATTTGAAATATTTTACTTTTATAAAATAAACACATTTAAAACACGGCAACAGTACTTCGTAGCATAATGTCAACTTTAACGTACTTAAATGACTTTTACCCATATTTTTGTTTCTTGTCATTTAAACACAAAAGACATTCTGATTTTTGTTTTTTTAGCAGATCTGTTTCGATAACCATTACCAATGTGTTTCAATTTCAATATGAATAATGTGATAATAAAAATTCTTAATAAAAATTCAATACGAATGTGGACACATTGTGTTTATTTTGTAAAATTTAAGTACATTTGAAATAGCACATGTACGATAGGTATATGTTTTAAAATAATCTATGAACATAAGATAAATATTACTTTTTTGTAAAAACGTGAATTTGTGTATTTTATCGTTCAACTTCCACCAATATGTATCTATAAAAAGTAAACCAACACCAACATGTATTTAAATAAGTTTTTTTTATAACTATACTTTCTATATTATTGATTAACTCCTAACTGTACATTTTCGTCAGATCAAAGATGCATTTACAATAATGCACTCCACATCGTACATATGCTAAATTTGTAGTTTAAAAAAAAATTAAACAAAATACAACATATTTTACCATTTCTCTCAACTTCTTGTTTTACGATGTTAAACGATTTGGCAATTCAAGCGTCACGATATCTCTGATGTCAGCGTTTGTTCGCAGCAACCCGTCCTGCCGCCTTTCCCGCTGTGGCTGGCCGCGATATTCGCCACATGCTTGGTGCTGGTGATTCTGCTGACCGTCAGCGGGAACGTACTCGTGCTGCTGGCGTTCCTCGTGGACCGCACCATCCGGCAGCCGAGCAACTACTTCATAGCTTCGCTCGCTGCGACCGATCTGCTGATAGGTAAAACATTCCAACGTGAATTTCAAAAACAATAAACTGCAAAGCTGTTTACTCTAATAAAGATTAGTTTTAGTAAGCGTTGTATGTGCAGGTGATTTTGTCTTCTTTGCCAAGGTAAGTGTATGATAAGACATGTTAATAATCTCAATATAAACTACCATTACTATGCGTAGATATTAGCTTATCCTGATTCTGTAATAATGATGTAATTACGAAGAATACATTATAAATTCATTGCTATTTTAGAGATGGCCCACTTAATAAAAATAATACAATGGACAGGTAAACCGGAAGCCAATGTTAGGTGAATAGGTAATAATGAATAGTAATAATGAATAGGTAAGTTATATTATATGAAAATAACCCTTACTTCTACTGCTAGTACTTCTAGACTTTAGTCACACTTCATTTTTATCAAGTATTTCCAGCATCTCAGGTAGACCTGAAGTATGGCGGGATGAATTTGGCCGCCACATGTACTAAGTAGTTACAGATTGTCGTGAATATATTATTATCATTGTTATTATTCAATGAAATTCATCTATTGTAAAAATTTATTCAGTTTTTTGTATTGTCCAATATTGTAATTAATGAATATACATTAATTGGAACTTGTGGTTGTAAATTAACTTTGTAATTGGAACGATCCGTGGTAATTGACGAAATTAAGAAATAAATAAATATACAAAATATTTTTATACCAGTATACAGATAAGGAGAAGGAATAATAGTGATGTGTAATGATGAAAGTATGTGTCTAGACACCGTATCTACCATCACATTGCAGATAGGGCGAATTCTATTTATTATTGGAATAAGATTATGTTTATAGAATAGATTTTGAATATTTTTCAGTTCCATGATTTCGTTGGTCAGCGCTTCCATAAATAGTTATTTAAGTGACAACTTTGTGACTTAAATAAATCTTAAGTTCGGGAAAGATCAAATGTGGTTGCTAATGAATCGTGTACATATGTTTATTGGTGTGTTGCTCACGAGATGGCAGACTATAGATCGCTTGCTTCCATATTTTTATGAGTGCAATATTTTCTTGATGTGTTCAGTACAAAAAATAAAGATTACGATTAAAACATGTTTTGATTTTGTTCAAATGATATTGAAGCAGTTACTTGTTACATCAGAAGTGGAAAATTTGTAAATTATACCTACGCAAAAGTCGCAGAGTAGCTTGTATCGTCTTCCGAAGTGTTACAAATTCATCTGACGGGCCTCTGCCATGAATTATTTAATAGTATAATCAGATTCGGGGAGTCTAAAAACAAGCTTTGAAAGTAATCTAAATAATTTTATGATTTTATTTATATATAAAACATTTATACATAAAACATTTATTTTGAAATTGGACATTAACAATATATCGTACGGCATGTTTCTTGCGGGATATGAGATATTATGATCTTAGGTTTAATAATGATATTTACAAATAAATAAGAAACTCATACAATCGCCAAATGTACCAAAAATATTGTTGGTCTTATCTAATATTGCAGATTGTCTATTGGCCACATTTGATCTTTGTTTACATTACCGGTGTCTCCACCGAGGCAAGCTCTAGGGGATACTCAAGACTCGTACCAAACAAGACTTTTATCTTTACAAATGTTTTGTCGCTTGAAATCGCGACTTAATAGTCCTAATTTAAATCACACACTAAAATGATGTGATCTTTTTAAAGTACCACATGTTTGTACCGAATCAGAGCTTTCAGTTCGAGTCAAAGCTTTCAATCGACATAGCAAAACGCATACTTTCTGTAAGAAGACTTATAATGTTTTATTGATATGATAAAAAGTGTTGATAATAATGATGCAATGTACATTTTAAAGTCCACTTGTCCACAAAGCTAATTTTGCACATTTTAAACCTTTCTTTTTCGAAAAAAACATTTCGAGAATCCACTTAATAAAATATAGAAGTCCTTTGTCTTACTTTTAAAGCATATTAAAACGGAAAACAAATATAGATTACATTTTAACTTATTTATATTTTAACAAAATACGTAATATGTATTATATAAGTAACAAGCAGTTAGCTCTCATTCAAAAGATGCCTTAAATTCTTACATAGTACTCTCCAACGTCGAATAGAGATGATCTTGTACGAGACATTGTTACATGACCGAGCTTAATGTCTCCTATGAGACAAGTATGTTCACACCGATAAATATAGTTAAAACATATAAATTATTTTACAGCCGGCTTTCTACTATAAAATGGTTGATCCTTGAATATTTTTCATAGAATTTTTATTATTTTATTTATTTATTCCTTATTGTTAACCTACTACAAAGTGTTGATCTAATGCCATAGCTTTCCATACAAATCAAGTCAGCTGCATTAAAATATTTCTCATCTTTTCAGGTACTTTGTCGCTACCATTCTACACCGACTATGTGTTGAAAGGGTACTGGCACTTAGGGCCCCTGTTATGCGACCTTTGGCTATCAGTGGATTACACAGTATGTCTTGTATCACAGTATACAGTCTTATTAATAACTGTGGATAGGTTTTGCAGTGTCAAAATAGCGGCTAGGTATAGAGCTTGGCGGACGAAGAACAGAGTCATATGGATGGTCACGGTTACGTGGATAATACCAGCGCTACTATTCTTTACTACGATATTTGGATGGGAACATTTTGTAGGTTACAGAGACTTGCAAGAAGGTGAGTGCGCCGTACAGTTCCTCAAAGATCCGGTATTCAATACAGCTTTAATCATAGGATATTATTGGACAACACTTTTTGTCCTAATTGTACTTTACGCAGGTATTTTTAAAACCGCGTACGACATGCAAAAGAAGAGCGAGGCAAAGCAAAGAAAAATGCAATCGATGGTAGCATTAAGTGCGGGTGTTATGACTGGGATGGCGGGACGTGCCGCTGGAATGGCAACTTTATCCAAAGCGACAATATCCAGTGAAGATCAAATAAAAGTATCTGAAACAAGTCGCAAAGATTCAACCTCTAAAGGATCCTTAGCTGCACCACTTCTAAATTTGGGTGGCTCTTCTGATTCTAATTCAAGTCAGAAATCTTCCGCTCATAAAAGTAGCGTGACAGCTACCGGAACATCCACGACGGCTGAATCCGATGTTGATAAAAGAGAAGAACAAGTAGAGGCAGAAAGATCGAGCAGTCCGGCATTCGATTCAGATGACGAAAGTACGACACAAACGAATGTAAAGAAACGACCCTCTGTTGCTAACTTGGTGATGCAAACTGGAGCTCTTCAATTATTAAACAACATGCGTTTGAATGGCAGTATGCTTATGAAAGCTGATGTTAAGCAATCTCCATTATGTAAGCATGAATTAGAGAAACCTAAATCCTCACTTTCCCAAATATCGGAGAAGAGTCTTCTTGATATGGACAACCCTGACACATCACGTAACAAAGCACCTACACCAGCTGTGAGTGTTCCCTTGTCTTCCACTACCGTCATGTCACCATCATCGTCCGGCATGGCTACACCATCTGAAAGAGATCAAATATCAACCACGATTGCTCAAAGAATCATCCCTCCTCCATCAGAATTTAGATGCAGTCCGACTGTATCTGAAAGTCCTCCATCACAGTCAGAATCATCTAGAACTAAAGTTGTTAGGTTAATAAAAGGGGACGGTAGTTGCTACGACGTTCTAGTAGGATTGGATGGTGCTGATTTAAGGTACATGGACGAAAGTTCTGTCATCGTTCCTACACCCATCAATGAGAGTCCCCCTTCGTCAATAACTTTTCCAACTGCCACTGAACCATCATCACCTCCGACCTTAAATTCGGCTAATGTAACAAATACTTCATTATTACAGGCTGCTCTTATACGAGCAACAGCTGAAGCTCAAGTAACACAAACCAAAACAAATATTTCTCCTCCACCACCCATAAAAGTCAATACAGAGGTAAGTTTGACAGCGGGAGAGCGACCGAAACCAGTGATTACTCTAGTTCCCTCTTCTGCTATTAATGATTCTCAATCATCGAAGCCGACTGATGACAGAGTTACTCCATCGAACGCGAATGCTAACCTGAGCAGTGCCGTGGAAAATAGCGAAATATCCAGTCCAGCTGTAAGCGGTTCGGTTCGGGGCGATTCGCGCAAAGAATTTGTTAAAAACATCGGTAAAAAGTTAAAGGTCAGACGCTCGAAGCGAGACGGATTTTTTCCAAGTATCGGGCGTCAAAAATCTAAATCGGAAAACAGAGCTAGAAAAGCTTTTAGGACCATTTCGTTCATCTTAGGCGCTTTCGTTATTTGCTGGACCCCATATCACATTCTAGCTTTAGTCGAAGGATTTTGTACTGATCCACCCTGTATTAACCAGCACTTGTACATGTTCTCGTACTTTTTGTGTTACGCCAATAGTCCCATCAACCCATTTTGTTACGCACTGGCCAATCAGCAGTTCAAAAAGACTTTCACAAGACTTTTACGTGGTGATTTTCACATCACATAGTCCAGTTAATTCGTTTTAGAGCGCAAACTATCGGAGCTGTCATACAGCGTTCCGATTTATTTATTACGCGCACAATGGTTTATGTAGCTATTTATAATAATAATCTTTAAAATTAAGACAATACTTACACAATACAAATGTATATGCTTTTAATGTGTAGAAAATTGTAATGAATGTGAAATGTTCAGCTTTTTTAAGGACGGCGTGAAAGAGAATAATGTAAATATTATATAAGTCGATATATATATATATATATGTTGTAATCTGTATTTTTAATGTTTTTAATTTTATCTATTGTAATGTTCAGAACTGACAATAAAACGTTAGATTATGTAAATCAATTTGAGATTGTATTAACAAAAGAAGTCTCTTTATATTTCTAGTCATATAAATTATATTAGCGTATGAAATTATTGATAGAAACAAAATAGATTGTAAGTCAGAACCTTTTTTGATGTCAAAGACAAATCAATGCGTAAATTACATAATAAATAATAAACTAGTACACGTAAGTTACAATAGTGTTTTACAATACAATGTCGTTAGAAATAATAATTGTATTAAGTATGATTATCACAAATGATATTTCGACTAAAGTAGGTATATTTCTTACATCAATATATTAAAATAATCCTTACTGTTGGATTCATATCAAACCAAATTTATATAAAAATAAAGTAACTTGAATAATAATTATCAAAATGACTACAATCATAATAAAAATAAATAAATATAGGCATAACTATAAATTTGTATTACAAAAGTTACTATAGAGAAAACATATAGATATACTCAAAATTGTTAAGGTAATGTTTATTATGGAAACAGATGGTTTTCGTCTAAATATGTTAAATTACGCTTAAAAGCTTTCAGCCTTGAGCCCCGCTAAAGTTTTTTAGCGTAACATAGTCAATTAATGTGTAAATATACTGTGATTTATTCATTTACATTACATAATCTTGATAATTGAATATATCTAGTAAATGTATCATAATCTAGTTATAAATATTAAATTAATATGTTCTTCCTTTTTTGTTTACGCCATAATCCTCTGTACTATTATAATTAAGTCTTAATTAGCATAAAATGTCATGTTTCACTCTCGAACTGTACGTGAGTAGCATGCTTTATAACCGAAGAAATATTTTTTTTTTAATTATTTCCATATCTAACATTATTTGTTTCATTTTTTTAAATGTTTTAGGTAACTTCCAAGTTTATTTTATTTGTAACGGCCTAATCCGATACTTTTTTTTCGTCTAAGAACCTTGTACCTTGTTAACTTACATTACAAAAGCTATAATAAAACATTTTCTGATAATGCATGAATTTATCACATTCGCAGTAAAGTATCTAATACATTTATAATCGTCCAGAAAATACAATCAGTTTTACTATGAAGTTAAAACTTGACAAGTGACAATTAAAATGTCCTTGCAGAAACACCGAATACGGTCAGTTCTTGTTTCTGTGACCATAAGCATCAACAGCTTGGAATTACCGTACTCTGGTGGAAAAAAAATTATTTCGTTCCTAATAATTTTTAATAGCGTGCCAGACCGAGGTACGTGCTGATAAGAAAATGAAATCAGTATTGTCCCAATACAAGACGTCATTATAGAAATGGTTAAAATTTAGTCAATAAACATTGTTTGACGAATAAATTATTTGGTTATGTTACGTTATGGACGCTTAGGTTCGATACATGATAACGTACGTATGAGTTTTATGTTTATCTAGATTATATTTTATGTTCAGAGACATCCGTGTTCAATAGATGGATATTTTTTTTGTTACATATCTTCGCATGTATTTTTAAAATAATAAAACGAAGTATTAAATTATAATAAAATTTATATACATTTATTCATTGTAGTCAAAATCAGTATTATTAATTAGTTTAAAAAATGATAATTTATTAACAACATACATACTCGTATTTAGTGTAGTTATGTAACAATGAAAGACAAAAGTGAAATAAAGTTAGATATAACTCATTTATAATGCCGTTAATTATAATTATAATAAGAATAGATAATAATAGAAAAATATAAATATATGTTTTCAATTCTAAATAACTATTGACTTGTTACTTACATACCATAGATAGATTTAGTTTGAGTTAGTAGATTGTGTATATAAAAAGTATATAATACGATTAAGGGAGGTTATTATTAAATCGCTAATTACTCTTACAATACAGTGCGCATAAGTTGACGAATAAAATCATTTACGGTTTATAAATGGTGGCCGTTAATGACGAATTAGTTGTTACATATTATTTCCGTGAATTACTTGGCATAGATTGTTCGTATTGTAAATTATATATTTAGAATAACTTAATATTTAGAATATCTTCATGTAAACGATATAGATTAAACTGTTTGGTCAATGAGCAGCATCAGGTATTAGCTACGTAAATATATAATGTGATTATTACCTGAGTGAGAATGACCTATCTTGCGATTTCCGGGTAGGTACTTATGCCACTTATAAGCCGAGAAATAAATTGATCGCGTATGTAATAAATGCGTTTGATTGTACCTAACTATTTTTTTCAATAATACCATAGTGTATTGGTCGCAACGATCTGTACAGCATACGTCGACCGCCCGGTGCCGAATTCGTTATTCGGTCGGACGTAATACTCGTTATTGATCAGAACGGGTCAGTTTTCGTAATTATATTCCAACGCAAATGTCCCCATTGTGCGATTGTTTTATTACTTTTTATGATATTTTATTTAAATATTCATGACTTTTTTGTTTACACCACATGGAAAGTTTTGAAACTGATTTTGACATTTAATGTCATTATTTACATACTTCTATTTTTGTGATGTAATTACAGTTAATATTCTAAATCTTTTATATGAGAAGATATTGTTATATTCGTATAAATACTTGTAACGGATAATTATTATTAATAATTAAAATGTTAGATGTTATAAATTAATGTGAAAATATTAATGATAAGTGTCAAAGATTTTTAATATAGTATTCTTTGTGCAAAATATAAAGAATCAAAGATATGAACATATATGAATAACAAATATATGCTTATATTAATGTCGCATTAGTTTGGTGTTGATGATAATAAATGTAAATAAGCTTTATACAATTGTTCAATCCTAAAACATAATTAAATTATTTATAACGGTTTAGATGTAGCCCGCCCTTCCTGTAATAAATTAAACGATATAAATATTATTAACTACAAAATCATTACGTACAACGGAAATACATTTAATTATAACCATAAATATATTATGAATAATGACGTACTTCCTGCGTTATATCTAAAACAATAATATATTATCCAATATTATTTAAAATACGAATGTATAATAATTACAAATAAAAAAATAATTATAATCAAGTCAAGATCAATTTTTGCGTAACTCATTTGAAAATCATTACATAAATTATAAATCGTTAAATCTTCATAAAACATTATGTGAAAAATGAAGATATTTCAAACCATGTTACTTTGCCATATATATTATAAAAATTTATTAAAAATGAAATTTATGTATTTTAATTTTAACTATTTCCCTCGTATTTTTGCGTTTGCACGGATTATGTCTCCGGTTAATACATAGAATCTTATTTAAAAGTACTCATATATTACTTAGTAGATATACGATGGTTTCAATACACATACATTTACATTTGACATGCTTAAATACATATACATTTTGCAATATTCACAGTGGCATATAAATACAAAGGTGCGAATGGCTTATTAGCATTACTTAAAATCCACACCAAAATGTTTTTTTCCGACGATACGTAATAAAGACTATAATAATTGCGTGTGGACTTTCGATATTAATATCATAACACAATGACTGTATTGTACGTACCGTATGAGAAAATTATTTAAAAATAAATGACTAAAGGAATGAAATATTGTGCTTTAACCGTTAACCCATTACTGTATGAACTCCGAGTTCAACCGACGTGGCTGATCACTTTGATCCATTAATGATCACTTTGATAAAAAAACCGGGTTCATTATTAGAAGCTTGAGCGATGATCATAATGATGAACGTTCTAGATAAAAACAGACTGGTAACCGTTGGAAATCCATTATGATTTCGTTCGAAATTCAAAAGTATGTATATTTAAATAAAGAATCTTAGTGTTACGAGTGAATCGAATAGTCGTACCAGCACAATAAAAAAAGTAGACAGGACTGATGTTAACAGGTTCCAAGCAACATGCAAAACAGTGATTTACGCGTCACACTTTAAAGTTGCCGCAATCCATCACACACGATATTTATCAAGCCGCACCTAACTCAGCTAAATTTTAATTACTAGCAACCTTATTTTAGTTCACATACATACGTTTAGTCCATACATGTTGACAACCAAGTAGCAGTAAACTTGTAAGGGAAAATTTTTGTAACAGGGATACCAATGGTATAAATGAAATTACAGTATTTATTCAGGAAACCCGGCAATCCTGACCTCTAGTTACTTCGTATCTGCTACAATAACGCGTACGTACCTAGTTGTATAGTGTGATTTAATAAATTTCAAATTATATAGATTGTCTTCAAAATGATACAAACAGCGAAATTGTTACAGAAATTACTTTTTATTTAAATTCACATATCAAAAACTTCATGGAAATTACATTACAATAGTATTGAAATCGAGAAATTGATATTTTGGTTTGATGTTAGTTTTGCACGAGAATCTTTGAACATTGTTGTGGAATTCCTATCCGGTATGGCAAACGCTTAACTGATAAGTTTAGATTTTTTCTGTATTGTACTAAACTAAAAACTTCAACAGTGCGTTAATGTAAGGCTGTTTTCTGAAGATATTTAAAAAAACATTTGTAGGGTTTTTTCAAAGCTATTTGCAAAGTTATCGTAATAAACGTTACAATAGAGAATGACCCTTAAGAATATAATAGGAACTGATGTCTTTATATTTAATTATTCTGATATAGGAAAAAAATCAAAAATAATTCAAATTTGTATATTAAGATATCATTAGAAATATTAAGTATTGATACTAATATTATCAGTTAGAAATACAAAGAGAATTACATCATCAAGTAACGTATAAAATGTAAATGTTTAATATCTGACTTTTAAGAAAAATAAGCGTTACTTTCACAAGCGAAACTTTTCATTTCTTCGTCTAATGGTCTTCATTTATTGAATTCAAAAATGACAAAAGTTTTCAGCTAAGAAAAATCATGTACTATAAATATAAATGTGAATAACAAATTAGTACAACTTCTGTACTAGTAGTAGAAATGTATTCACGGTTGGTTTTTACTTACAACCAGAGACATTATGTGAGCACCGACGCTAAGCAAATTAAACGGCGTCCACGAGACGCGGCGGGGGTCTTTGTGTCGCGCGACAACAGCGCACGGGACGCGCGGCGCCAGGCACGGGCGGCAGCGGGCACGCGATCGTATTATTGATAGTGATTTAATAGTTTCACGAGCGTGTTACAGAATCTCGATTCGAGAACCGCTACTGCTACTGCTTTTGTTTCTATGGTATTCTATATATTTAATTCCAAATCAATTTATTTTGCTCTAAGTAACTACCTGCTGAATTTAAATGGGTAGACAAAAATGATGGACGAAATATGTATATGGAACGACTGAATTTATTTTTATTTTTTATTTACCTTATTTTTTTATTTTATTTATTAAGATCGCCAACATACTAAACAATGATACAAGTAAAAAAAACATACAGTTAACATAAGCAGGCTAAGTGCCAGTACAATTATAGGCGACGACAGCATGTAAAACGTCAAAAAACTTCATGCTGCTTTGGAATTAGTTCGAACGTCTCATGTTCTATGGTGTAGATGTGTATGCATGTATGAGGGCACATCAACCGGACCGCAAAAATACAGGACGTACTCTTAAGTAACACTACTTACCGACGCATATCAGGAACAAATGTAATACGTCGGTAGTTGAATCTGAGCAGATCGTTCTAAATCGATTCTCAACCCACATGCCGAGCGTGGGGATTATAGGCACAACTCTAAAGAGGAAGCCCACATCTGGTAGTGGACTTTGACAGTCTGATGATGATATAAACATAATAGATATCCAAACAAAGAACTTGTCCAACTTGTAGTCGAATAAGATACCGAATTATGATTGACAAGTTTGACAGTTGCGTCAAACCCTACATCAATCGGGAACAGAGGTGGAAAATGACGCTGCTCGCCCATAACATAGACGCAACGTAATGTGTCTACCCGATTGTGTCTGCTATGACAGGCTGGTATCTCGCGAGAAAGGCATAATGAATGTAGCGGCATCCGGACCTAAGAGCACAATGTTAGCGCGGCCGGAACTGAGACGGTTCGGGGTCCATTGTTTAATATTTTGTCCTTGCTCGTTTTATGAATACCCATGAAAATATTTTTTGGCTATAACACAACAAAATATACACAGTGATTATTTACATACGTAAACGTGTTTACAATACGCAAGGAATACGTTTTGCACATTATAATGTAGTAGAATTATGATTGAATTAAACGATTGGTCTAGTGGTTAGTGACTATGTATGATAAGTCAGATGGTGTGGATACAAATCTCATCCAGGATCAATATTTACGTAATGAGCACTAGATCTGAAATGATTTATATAAGTAGGTATTTAGAAATAAACATAAATATCACATGAGCTGTTTGAATATCACGATACTCCTTTTATACAACATAGCATCAATAACAAAAAAGAGAAAAACATGATTTTCAGCTGTGCATACATCATGTATGACCATAAGGTTTATTTTCAGACAATAATGAGAAATATTTTGCTCAGTCCATGTTCGTTTATCGCGCTTTATAAGTTACATAAAACTGTATAGTGGAATTGTATGAAATATTATTAAATCTCACCAGACTACAGTCACCACTTTTCTATAAAAAATAACGCCACATATAATTCTGTATCTAGAATGATATTACAAGACGCACGTAATGTAAAGTTGAAAAATATGCAATTCACTGTCCACATGACTTTGTTAAACTCCCCTTAATTAAAATGTAACAATAGTTTGTAAAATCAACAATCGTATTAATTATCAAAGATTCGTCGGTATGATCTATAAATATTAGTTTCATGTACCTGTCGTTTATGCGCAAGGAAGAGAAAATGATTTTACATTCACATTTACATACAACTCGTATATACCCTCCGGTATATATTTTTTTATTTTCTATATTTTTACCTATTGTCGTCCGCGTCGTTGGTCGTGTTGGTTGCATGTGCGACTGCCGATCGGAAGGTCCCGGGCTCGATTCCCGGGTCGAACACAAAATTTTCTAATTTAGAACTTCTAGTAATGATTCGTGGTCTGGATGTGTGCCCGATACATGGCACTAGGCTCACCACCTAT
>DWEI01000383.1:0-22734 GCA_018245875.1 Mysoria ambigua
TTTTTTTTGTAATACTTTTTTTTTTAACTTTTGATTTGTATTTTTTTGAGGCAATAAACCATTATTATTATTATTATTATTATTATTAATGCGTGCTCCATTGGCATCGTCGAGTAGAGCACTCGTGCAGGCATGGGATAATATCAGAACTGTACCGGGATCCGTTCCCATTTGTGGGCGCACAATGAGCCGCAGATAAGTTGGTGGCAGTCAACATCGATTTCGAATCGGTTTGCGCATCAGAAAAAAGCGGACGTGTTGCAATGTAAGAATGAATGTAATAAAATCGCAGTTTTACCGCGTCCATGTGTTTTTACGGAAACATAACGTTAATGTACCTTACGATATAATAATGACGTATTATTTACTTTGTGACATAGAAAGGTGTTTAATTTTAGTTCCAGCTATATTTTCTGCTTTGGAGTATTTACTTGCAACGGAATATTCAAAAATCGCTAAATGTAGCGAAATTTGTGTGTATATTTTAGTATTCGTATTGGACTGAAAAAAATATATCTGTATACGTAAACTACTGAACATTGAGCTTGCGTCGTTCGTCGAGCAGACGGCCGGCTCATCTTGAACTGGTGAAATATTTAAAAGTCTCTTTGGCGCCGGTAATGGACGGTCGGACGTGGCGGAATTGGCCCAAGTTCTGGCGCGACGGACTCTCGATAGAATGAAACGGACCAAGTCTATTTTAATAACTAACTTGGTACGCTATTTAAAGTTACAAACATATAAACATATTTATAAATCATATGTACAATTACGACTTTATTTTCTTTCATATATTAGTATTATAATAAACTTTTAATATACTTCGCTAAGGATTTTACGATATATAAGATAAGAGTTATAAACAACCTGATAAAACGATTCAAGAGTTTGTTATTGTGTTCGATCGGTATCGCGTACCCATGATGTCTCTTTTATAACAATAAAGTACAACTATTTTAATGGATGCATTTTCAAATTCCTTCATGTTTTTGTAGCAATATAATGTACTCTTCACCAGGCGTTCACGTTTTATTGGGCAACATCACTCGCGTGAGGTGGGCAGCGAAGTGTAGGGCGCTCGCACGTTTCACGTTTGTATCGCGTCACATGTAACGTGAATGTTTCCGTTTAGGTGTCCGCGGCCTCCACAACCTGGAGATCGACGTGCCGAGCGCGGTGCTGGTGGGCGAGACGGTCACGCTGGAGTGCAGCTGGCAGCTCGAGGACGAGGAGGCTCTGTACAGCGTCAAGTGGTACAGGGGACGAGAAGAGTTCTACAGATACATCCCGAAGGAGCTACCGCACACCAGAGTGTTTCCACTGCCCGGAATCGAAGTTGATGTAAGTTTTTTTTATATATTTGAACGCTACTTATATATTTTTCGTTTTAAAAAGTATATTTTCATATTATGTTACCTCCATTACGAATGCGTAATGGAGGTAACATAATATGAAAATAATCCGATAAATGAATCGGATTATTTTTATTATGATTATTAATCATTGTTATTTGAATACGAGTTCATACTAATTAAATTTAAACTAATTAAACCAATGAAAATTTTTAATTGAACTATTTGAATTTTTTATCATGCTATCATTTTTACATATATTTTGGCCTTTCCTTTCTGGATAAATGAAAACTTTCTGAATTATCAACAAGTTTACATTTATCCGGACAGGAATACAAATAGTTTATTACGTATAAACTCCTTGGATACCTGCTACATTTTATCAACAACTATAAGAGATAGAACATTCTATTAAGTTTTCGTTATTTCGTTATTTAATTTTTACATGGAAAATTCAATAATTTCTTATTACTGTTGAATGTTAATAAATATTGTCAAATGATAATAGCCGTTTTCTTTACAAAGTTGCATGTATATCTTGAAATAGTCAATGTAATTTGCATATTTTTTGTATCCTATGTTGTATGAGTATTTATTACTAATAGACCATTATTTACACGCAGAAATCTAGCATTAAACAATACGCACCGCCAAGCTTACTTCAGAATAAAACTTTTTCCTTTAAGGTTTTATCGCTGTAATTGTTTAAAAAAATTCCATTTATTATTCACACGGAAGAAATAAAAGCAAATATTTCGTACCTTAACATTCCACTTAAAATAATGTTTGTCCGTTTTTATCTCTTACGCAGATATCTAGATCCGGCGCCCGGCGCGTGGTGCTCCAGCAGGCGACGCCGGCGATGGCGGGCCGCTTCCGCTGCGAGGTGTCGGCCGACGCGCCCACCTTCCACACGGAGATACGCTCGGCGCCTCTAGACGTAGTCGGTAAATAAATATACAGTACAGTTTTATTACTTCGTATACAGTATATATAAAAAATGTAACTTCACGCCTATAATCCCCAAAGAGGTAGGCAGAGAAATGCGGACAGAAGATAAGCTTCGCCAGTTACTTTTATCTCCCACTATGAAATAGGTGGTGAGTCTATTGGCATGCCATAATTATACAATATACAATTAGTATTTAATACAAAAAAATGGTATGCATGTAAGGGTGTACATGAAGAGAGCGATGAATGAGGTAAGAACGCATCAGATCTGTAGAAAAATGATATTCGACACTCAGAGCTTGCTTCCTACCCCGTAAGGGACGTAACGTGACAGTATAATAGTATATAAAATAGAGTAATTTTGGATTTAGAGATCGAAGCGATGAATAAATACAGGCAGAAGAGAAAACATCTTAAGAAGTACAATACTTATATACTGATAGGCATATTGAAAAGGATACTAAACAGATATCAAACAGAAGCAGTTAATAACTTGGCAGCTTAGGATTCAGGCATAGTTATATGTTTGAGTGCTCAATTTTAGGCTTTAATATCTTTTGCAGTACCGACAAAGGATAATATCTTGAGAAAACTTGCGCACTTTGGCATTCTGTATTCTCCAAGAAGTGTATGATATTCTGCACACTGTACGATATTCTCCGAGGACTTCTGTATAATTCTGCTGACCCTCCTCATTCCGAGACGAGGCTGTGTCCAACAGTGGAACAATAAAAGCATCGATGGTGAAACATCACGACGGTTAACGTTCACGGCCACGCGTGTGTAAGATAATAGAGAATAAGTAAATAAAAATATTTCAATAGAAACGCCGTTTAAGTAAACACAATTAAAATTGAATCATTATTAATTTCCATTAATAAGAATTATATAAGCGGCTTTGAAGAATTTTTTACGGAATTTCACACCCACTTTGATTCCAACCCTTGAAGCGACGAATCCGATTTACTTAATGTTGAATTCGCTAATCTTAGTGGCCGCTCGTTCAAGGTGGGGATAATTCGTTCCGATATCCTTATTACAGTTTTAACTTTCCGTATCAATTGTTTTAAAAATTAAGTGTCTTATTTTTGTTAATGCTAGGAAGCCTTCAATAGGTACCCGGCACCCTGGGATAAGCATCAGGTTCTGTAATGGACCAGGTTGGTTGTGGTGGTGTACACCAGGTAGTTTACAGGTTTTGGCGCTAATAGGAGGACTCGGCGGTCTAATTAAAGAACACCCAATAATAATGATATTTCGAAATATTACCACGCACTGCCGATATACTACATTTATCCGACCATTTTATCGTTCGAACATGGCTCTTCACTCCAAATTAGAGGGTTAAAGCCATAGTCAGTCACGATGTCCAAGTATGGCTTGGCAAATTTCACGTCCTAGAGACCAATTGTTTTAAAACTCTAAGTTGCGCAGGTTGTTCTACGATGTTTTCCTTCATCATTATAGCAAGTGATATCTAAACTTAAAACGCGCTTTTTGTAAAGAGGTGCGCGCTAGGACATGAAACCGGGCTAACGGAGTAAGACGTCGAAGTTCAACGATATCGACCCTTTAAAGTTTCACTCTTGAAACATGGATCTCCTCTCAGAATGAGAGGGTTGAGGCCGTATTCTGCTACGTTGGACAAGTGCGGGTTGACAGTTTTCACACACCTTAGAGAACTATTTTTTAAGGACTCTAGGTGTGCAGGTTATAGCAAGTGATAGCTTAGTAGTTTGATATTCGACGTCTCGCTCCGGGAGACCGGGTTCAAATCCTTGGACGTACACCTCTTAAAAATGTGCGTTCTTAAGCCTAAATATCACTTGCTATTACGGTGAAGGAAAACATCGTGATGGAACGTGTATGCAGTTCAAACCACTAATCTATCACTGCTAAACAATATATAGAAATATAAAAAACTTAATTATATGTCTAATTTGTTGGTTCGAATTCTGGTCGAGAAATCCTGGATTCGATTCCCTTTTTATATACTATGAAAAACTACATGTATACATATATATGTAGGTATACCGGTACTTCCTTACACCTACACATCGAAGATATATTTATTAGGTACACAGATGTTCGTCCTAGATTAGTATTGAAACCACTTACCGTAGGTCAGCTATCAAGTACAGTTGACCAGTGGGAGAATCAATAACAACCAAAAAAACATTCAATGTAATGAATTGGCAAGTAACGAAAAAATATTCGAGTACTTCATCTGTTTCATTTACAATATAATTTATCCAGAGTATTTAAAAAAAAATAAAACGTCCTAAATTTAAAACAAAATTTGGACCCACCCTTTACGATTGAGTATACTCGGACTAAAAACTTCCTAATATTTTTTTCGATGTTTCAACCTTTTTAGAAATAAAACAAGCCTATCAAAATTCTGTTTGTTTAGTCTCGCTATTAATTAAAATGTAAATCACAAGCCAGTCCTGTTACTCGCTGCAGTCGTGTAGTGGGGTCACACGAGATCATTTTCGTTCAGCTCAGCGCGACCCGCTGTCATTTACCAACGAACATATTTTAGATACTCTGTTAAGCATCGGTGACCAATTCACGTTAACGTGGAAAGTTTTTTTTAGTGTATCCTCGACCGGATTATGATGAGTTTCTTCAGCCAAATATTGAAGCAATATTGTTACCTTCATCGACATCATCAATCTTGTGTTCCTCCGAATGAATAAATAGGAAGGTCACTCTGCCACTCTGTCTGCCACGCTGGCTAAGTGCGGATTAGCAATGTTTTTACACCCTAGGTTCCAGTACTTGTCAGTAACTAATCAAACAATAAATATATAGTTGAGTATCGTTCCAGGTGCCTGGGGTGGCGGCTGTCAAAACTTAATGACGAATCGTTTTTACTTCATGTTTATTAATCAATGCAAAAGCACAATTTTCCTGTAAAAACAATATTTCTAAAGATTTTTGCGCTGGATTGTGGGGTGTTTTGGGCTCTTCAATAACAGTAATGGGAACTCCCGGCTCGCGTTACCGTCTATATAGATTTCGTATCAAACAGCCGCCATAAACATTTGGCGCGCCATTACTGCAGTGAGAATGACCCTTAGTTTTGCTCCTCGAAGTTTTAAAAGGATTACCACTGTTGGCTCTTTTCACAATTGTATTCTCTCTATGTTATGTCAGAATCAATACTGTTACTTCCATTGTTGTTTTCAAGGTCCAATTTTCCTAAATGACCACCGTTCTTCAATCATAACTACATATTTAGTGTTTTTTATTAGAAATATACCCTTGCGTTTGATTACAATCACACCGCGAAATGCAGCCTGGGTCATTAGGCGCTTGCCAACATATGTAGTTCGTATTTACTCTGGTCATGAACAATTCCAGGTTGTACGAAACAAAAAAAAAACACGCCGGGAGTAAATTATAATATCATTATAGAAATAAACATTGTGGTAATTATTGTTATATATCCATTTAGCAGTGATAGCTTAGTGGTTTGTTGCAATTAAAATTATCGAGAGCCATATTCCAACAGTGAAACGATAAAAGAATCGGAAAAAAAATATTTATTGTTAGTAATGTTATTTTTGGTATTTTTTCTGATCAAAACATACAGCAAACTGGCTAGTGGGTGTAAACAATTTCCTTCGTAGTTCGAAACTTCGCAGCTGAACAACGGAATGAACAATGAAACTAACTACAAATGGATTAGTGCCGTTAAACTGATCGATACCTTTAATCTACACGGCGCTGAGCACAAAAAGTGTCACCTTGTTATCGAAATTATGTTTTCTGTAGATCGGATCAGCGGAATTGGGTCAAAATTAACTTTCAAGACTCTGAGCGATTGGCGTTTGTACAAATCTCTTAAAATTGGTCTCGGCTTTAACAAAAAAAATCTTTATTCAAATGGCTCATTAATGTATAATGTGTTTTAAATTTCAATGAATTATATCGTTCATTTATCCTAAATGAGATTTTTTTTCAAAAGAGTAATTTTATATAAAACACACAATCTCGTTACATCAAAATAAAAAAAAAACTGTATCAATTATATGCCACAGGCTGGGGTGATATTGAATTATCAAATTGTTAATTCAATGGCTTTTATTATTTAGTCGTTGAAATTATGTAATGTTAATAAAAACCTCAAAAATATTTTATCCATTTTGTTTACGATTTCTGACAAATAAGCAACATACAACCTGATGTCAAAAGTATAAAAATTACAAGAACTGCATCTTATTTAAACATTCACAGTTAAATACAATGCAGATAGTATTTTAATGCAATAGTCAATTTACAATACGTAATGTAATTATTATATATGTAGACACCCCAAAGGGCGTAGGCAGAGAGCACCGACTGCCAAATATCTCTTAAGGCAAGTATCTTCTACATTCATCACCTTCTTCATACATCGACTTCAACACCATCACTTTCATCAAATCTTCTAATATATCGGATTCGGACGTCCTCTAAGACTGAGAGGGACTAAGCCCATAGATAGCGACGCTGATCTCGCGCGCATTCGCAGACTGCTCACGCCAGCATCATTCTCATGTGTACATCAATATAGCACATTTGTATCATCGCCGGCTAGTCGACCGAGCCGCCTGGACGAATCAATCAAAACAGCGCTGACGTGCCCGGGCGACAAACGTAATGTTATCATTCGTACAACGAACAAATGAGGACCACACACTGAAATCGATCAACATTCGGTTGTGCTAACGTTATGGAAAGAAGAAAAGAAGTTTCTGTTATTTTTTTCGATTTTGCAGGACCTGATGAAAAATCCTAAAGCGTAGAAAAATCCTGTTCTCTCGTGACTTGAATAGTCTTCAATTATATGTATTTGTTGGGGAACATAGGCGAACGTAGGATGGTCAAATACAGTCGAACCTCACACTCCGATGATCCTTGGTATGAGTCTCGGATTGGGTACGCGAATTCTTCCACAAAGCCATGCGTATTTTTAATATTAAACATCATTTGCTTAATCTGTACAATATAACGCGATGCAACTTACGCACCCAAAGCCCACAAAATCAGATGACACATTAAACAGATAAATGATAATAATTCATATTGCTGACGACCTACGGAATATTTCACAATATTAGTTCATAAAGTTGCATATACGTATGTTCTATTTAAGTGTTTAAAATTTATTGTGTGAACGGACATTCCACTTTGAACAACCACGTTTCACTAGGTCGGTGGGTTTGTGACCAGATCTCGTGTAACACGAACGCCGTCGAACAGTGCGCCGATGTTGCCTCACATCCCGCGGCGTCCCAACGTCGCTCCCACCCTCCACTCGCATCTATGAGTTCGTACAAGACTTACACGAGCATCAACATGTTGCAATACGTCGCGTCTACTTTGTCTATTTACAGTTAGAAAGATCGCTTGTATGCGGAAATTTGTCTTGAAAACTCCAATGTGGATTTTTTGTGTTCTCATATTTTATTGTTTCATGATTATTATTTATCAATAGCAATATATTTATTAAAATTATTTGTTAGCCAACAAATCGTGAGAGGTGACCCATTTTCAATAGTGGAACGATTAATGTTGATTAGGTAACTTATTACATAGGTCTTCAAGAATGGAGATATTCTACACTCTATGGTGTCTGCCGACCTCGTTACTGACCCGTCGTGGTGATATAATGTTAATAATTATATTTTAATACTCTCGGCTTAAAATGTTGTCGGTACCGCATACTCGACACCATCATAATGAAAACACACCATACATACATAATACACTATAGCCTATGTCATAATATGCAGCCCACCGAGATATTTGGCAGTTGCTTTCGGCCCAAGCCAATTTCTATGACGTGATATGTATTCCCTATGGCGGATACGAAACATATCCAGTCAACGGCCAATAAACAAGTTTTGGAGTTGCTATTACCTTAAAGTCACGCTGCGTATTTTAAAGGGTAGGCACAGAACCTTGTCTGACGAATTTTTTCAACCTCTTATACCTGACGTGCTTCTTCTACATTCATAAATTCAGTAATTCATTTGTTATGGCACTTATGAAAATTTTCAAATTAATAAATCAATTAGGTATTACTTACTTGCGTCGTAGGTTGTGTTGCCGGTCTGGAGATTCTGGTTTGAAATCCCGGGTCGAGCACTATCAGATTTATCTCATTTAGATCCTCTAGTAGTGAACAGGAGTCTGGAAATGTGCCCAGTGTATGGTAACAGACTCACAACCTATTCCATAGTACGACGTAAACGTGACTGGTACAATGTGGTAATATACTACATTCTCCTACCTACCTCTTCGTGAATTGCAGGCGTCAAATTACATTTAATTATGGTACATTTATCTTGTAATATTTTCGTTAACATTAACGATGTTATATCAGTTATTATACATAGTTCGGAGCCAGTGGGTACGATTCACTAACGGAACAGCAAACAAGACGTGCCGCACGCAAGGAGCTAAGGGTTAATTCGATTGCTTACAGTGAAATACACCTGCAAACATCCATCCGTGGCGAATTACAAACAAGTTGTTTTGGGATTTCGGCCAACTGTAATTTAACCGTTTTATTTCCTATTGATACAAGCTACTACGATAATGACATTGGCGCGGAAGACACTATAGAATTCGTACTACATTTTTTCATGTGTATTTGTGAACATTAATTTTATTTGAGAAAAATATTAATAATAGAGTAAACATGATAGAACTTTATTCAGATTATAACTAGTAGTATAGTATTTATTCAGAGTATTACTAATAATGTAGCACATTATATACACGCCACTGTGTCATTTAAAAAAATCACTGGAGTAATTTACGAGCAGACAGTTCTGTGCAATCCATAGCACTGCTATCCTGAGCTAACAATAACCGAAAATTTAAGTAGTTATGTACATAGAGGAGTGCCGGAGCCTCCCGGCCAACTACGCAGGTCGATGCCTCGATTACATAACTGGATGCACAAGCACAGCTCCATTGTTCAGAACTTTGTTATAATTTTAATTTGACAGCGCTGCAACTCATTTATAACGCTCGTAAATGAACAAGAGAAAAGTTTCAAGCGGAAGTATAAAATGATAAATCTTTATATGCCATCATAAAACTGAGAAATGTTTGTTGAGACTGAGAATAATAACAGTTGTAGTGATTTTGTTGAATTTCTTGTTTATTTTAGTAAAATGAGCAGACGACAAGCGGGCTCGTACGAAATCGATATAAAATTACACATCTCTTCAGTCACTTAACAACGAAAATTATTTTATGCTTAGTGTGTAGGATCGATTTTTATGCTTATGTACTTACCTTTATATAAAATTGGTTATAAATTAGCTATAAAGTGATATTAGGGTGAGTCAGTTACATAACAATGACGAGGAATAACTTTGTTAAATAACAATAACCAAGTATGTCACTGGCAACTGTAACTTAGAGATCATGCTGCTTTTCTATCACTATTTTTTATGTATCACCACGCCAACTTAGTAATGAGGAAGACGAAGAGCATTTTTTTCGCCATTTAAAATACATGTTACATAAAATATATGCATTTACTCGTCAACAATCCAACCTGTCTGTCCACGTCGCCCCACGTTCAGCAGGAGAATGAAACAAGCTCGAGATGACGGTAATGATGCTGGTGCCTCTTTAACAGAGACCCCGGACTGGCGTCCCAAGCTGGTGTCCGACCGCTCGTGGTACGGGGTGGGCTCCAGCCTGCACGCCACGTGCGCCTCGCCCCCCGCGCACCCGCCCGCCAACCTCACCTTCGCTCTCAACGGCAGAGAGGTGAGCGTTTACTATTGACATGAAGAGAGGCCTCACGTGCCCACTGTCGTCTGTACACGTCCGTTTTAACCGTTCATCATTATATTGTTTAATATCGGTGTCCTCTCAGAGTGCCAGTTAACGCTATAGTCAAATGGTCTTTAGGGTATGTGAAGTATTCGATCCCACTCTTGGCTAGCGAGACGGGCTATGACCTTAACTCCAACACCACAACACCAGCATATATTTAAAAAAACTTTGCACAGTTTCTAAATATTTTTTATTCTTAGCGTACACTCATGTTTTTCCCAATCTCGTGCTTGTTAATTATTTACAATGCCGTTAAAGACGGCACATAAAAAGAAATTGTTACATTAATAATAAATTTAAATTGAATTCTTTAAACTCCGCTCGTTTCGTACATATTAGATTATTATGTCTGTTCAAGTAACTACATAATATTAACCTTTTTTTTGAAATGACCACTTGATACAAAGAATAATATATTATAAACATAAACATAAACAGGAAATTGTCCCTTTGCTCTGCAATGTCATAACAGTGTTTCTTTATCAATCGCTCGCGTGGTACGTCATACAAAAATTACACACAAAACAAGACTCTCCCTTTCATTTTCTGAAAGTATACATTCGAAGCTTGTCCGATGGAAAGCAACACGAGGGAACAATGGGAGCTGCACTACCTACGTCACTTTGACGCCGCGCCGATATAGTTTTTGCCCATTGCCTGAGCCAGCTGCGTAGGCGAATCATTAATCAAAGCTTCACAGATACATTAGCTTTTACCACTCTCCCTTTGTATCCCGGCGTGGATATATCTGTGATATTTTCCCTTCAAATGACCCTATTTTAACTACATGTTATGCTTCGATTTATTTTGCGCAGATCGACTTGGACTCGTTCGCGCACGAGTTGCCGGACTGGTTCAAATGGGATCCGCCACCGAAATCCGAAACGACGACGACCGAGAATCCTGAGGAGGATATGAATTTCAACGTTTTCCAAGATGAAGGGAACATTCAGTACTTGGACGAGTCGTATATCAACATGCACAAGGAAGAAATTAGGAGGCCCCCAAAAGAGAACACGAAGCCGGTGTACGAGAGGCTGGGTCCGGATAACAGGTTGCCTTCAGTGGGTGAAGTGTCGTTCGTGGTGCGCAACGAGGGCTTCGAGGGCGGCACCTTGAGGCTGACCTGCATTGCGAGTATATACAACCTGTACGCGGAGCGCGCCGAACTAATTTTCGATATGGAGCAGCCGGAAGTGGCCTCTGTGCTGGGAGTTCGGAACAGCGCAGTGGGTAAGTGCTACGAAAACATTAGCTCATCTTGTCGTCTGTAATTTCAACCTCAAATTTCAATGTAATCAAGACAACGTTTTGACGATAGCACACAAGCTGCCGGCTATGAATTATGTACACTTGGCTTTTATAGTTTCTACCTGTAATTTGAATATGACAAAGACGCAATTATAACAACTATCCCTAATACTGCATGCATATGCTATGTAGAGAATTTCAACCTACTGTATAATATGATATATATAATATCAACATCAATATTGATTACACTACCGAACTATATTTAATACTGTTTATATTACATACGTTTTCAAAAGCATATCTAATACAAAACTATTTCGTTTCAGATGTATTTACACGGAGCGTCTATCGAATATCATTTTTCATTGGACTCTTTTTGTATAGTATTCGGTAGTTAAATGATTATATTATTTTATTAATAGTGTAAGTACAAAGTTATATTTAAGGACTGAATATTTTTACAACGATTCTCTCTCAGGACATAATTATGCTTGAATTGTAGAAAGTATTTATTTGTAATGTTTTAATTTTTAACATGTTTGTTCAATGCAAAAATTATTCCGTTAAAGATTGATAGAGTTTTAAGGTTAACTAAATTTAGTGGTAGAGCAAGGCCAAATTCAGTAATACTTTAAGATATATATAGGTAACCTCATAAATGTACATTACGCCAAATATATGGTATCAAATTTTCAAACTTAAATGTGTAATATACTTAAATTGAAATATTTTAGCGCGATCGTGGGGCAAGGAAAGTAGAGACATCTATTTAATAAAAAAAACATTACATTTATTAGATACTGCCTATTTATACAATAAGTAGGTATATAAGTAACATGTGATAAGGTTATATAAGGAATCTCTAAATAAACAATGAAATATAAAGTAGATTATTGTCCTAAGCATTATTTGATAACATTGGAACCATTGATTCCGTAGTTTGCTGCGGGATCAAGATCTCTAATGTATAGGTTACCTGCTATATTTAAACGTAACCTTTTGGAAGACTGATCACTTATTGTTATAAATACGTATTGTTTTAAAAACCATATTTCTATGTATAATTAAGTTCTCTGCTGACTTGTTTACGAATTTCTATAGAGAATCTGTTTAAATGTGGTTTGTTATTATACTGTTGTAGTAACTATGGATTTATTGTTTGATTAATCTTTATATAGTTTGATGTAAATACATTGTAATTAATGTATTCGAGGGAAACATAAATTGCGACATTACATTTCGTTATTCGTATTAATAATTAAATAGATTTAATAAGCCTCTATTGGAGATTGGGCTACACATCAATAGAATTAAATAAAGGAATGTTGATATTGAACGGTGTTTTTCTAACCTAATTTACTTCCGTTCACCAGATATCACTGATCCCCGATCGGCCAGTAGGTGTCCTCTCGGGACACATTATGACATGTATGATTTTAATTACTTATTTTACTTACTTTGCTAAGTTATTAAGCAAGTATTCGCAAACTTAAACAAAGTCATGTTCAAATGTTTGCCGTTCCTCGTAGCGCTAGGAAACGTGTGGGGTCATTATTTACTGCAGACGGAGGATTATGTGGCGGAGGAGGATTACGGAAGTACGGATATACTTGTAAAAATAATGACGTAATATCCTGAAGAAATACCATCTAAGCCTCAATCAATCACTGCTGTAGATTGGGTCCCTAGAACAAAATCCTCTGATTATTACCTACGATAAAGCAATAGGTTATTCTTACTTTTTTTGAAACGTATCCACATATACACTTCTAAGATAAGATAAGGCACGACAAAGATAAGATAAGTCATATACACTTCTAAAATAAGTCACGACATATTTTATGTAATAAAAGTAACATCACGCCTGTAATCTCAAAAGAGTTAACCAGAGAAGTATAGTACACTCCCACTACTTTATATACTTTTTATATAAAAAAAAATCTCTCCAAGTAAAAGTTTATTTTATGTGACGTTTAAGCTACATTTCGTAGCAACACGCCTGTGTTCCCCGTAAAGGTAAGCAGAGAAGTGCAGTACACTCCTACGTCTCACCGGTTACGTTTACGTCCCACTGTGGTCCCACTGTGGGTGGTGGCCCTATTATCATACACTGGACACATCCAGACTCCACACGACTATTGGGAATTGCAACTAGAAATTCCAAGAAAGAAAAAAAAATACTTAGATTTCAATGAGAATACCTTTTTTTCGGTAGCACTCTGTATAATGTATGTTAATTATTACTTACGAATAGTGTCCTACAAAATAATACGGTTTACGTTATCTCAAGCGATTATAGATTGCCACGTCTGTGCGAGTACGTACGTGTCTCACCCATACGCGGACATTCGCCTCAGTGTTCTGGCGGGGAGTTGATCAAAGCACATTATTATCCAAATTACAATCCGTCACTGTATCGCTCTGATTGACAGCGATATGACAGGGCCTACAAGCAAATCCATACTTATCCCTTTGTGTTCAAAACAACATTTCGATCCAAGCCTACGGAACTACGTGCGTTCAGTACTAAGTAGAGATCGTTGATTGATTGCTATACAGAGACAATGAACTATCGACATAATCGACACATTCGCGGTTCCTCATAGAGTGTATGTATGCGAAGGTAATTAAGGTGTATTCTTTGGTGTTAGTGAATTGAGCATAATTAAGGCGTATTCATAAACCAAAGACTCTTTTCATTGGCACGCTACAATCAACGACAAACAGGAGGAACCCTCTACGTTTCGCTCGTGGAATGTAAATATAAATAATCATACCCTACCTTTCTCTCTGTATATTGAGTTTGCCCAAGTCGGAGAGTATTAAAGGAAACTTTTCTACATTAACGCCGAATTTTAATGCTTATCTTTGCGCGAATGGTCTTTGATAGCAATTTAAATGCTTCTAAAAGCTTTTAAGTATCGTAGGAAAACAAACGAATCAGAATCGGAGGTTCTCTAAAAGGCTCGCTGTGGCCGCGCGTTAGTGAAGCAATTTTATGAAATGAATTTTGAATACTCGTTGAAACAGCTTACACAGATCCGACCTCGTCGTAGTGTTAAAAGCAAAGTTGCAATACGCGTCTAACACTGAATTGGCTTATCTAATCGGCCTTACAGAGGACTATGAAGTAATTCCTATTTATAAACAAAAATTTATAATCAAGCATTGTGTATATATTATATTACTATTCTGATTCTTTTATCAGCTGGTATATACTTTACAATCATGTACATGAGATGTGCAAGATGAGAGACGCAGTTGTAATAAGATAACACAACTTTAGCCAAATAGGTCAGTCGGTAGCTAACAAGGGATTTAGAATCTCTGAGGCGACGTGTGCACGCGGAGTGATGAATGCAGCAGGAGGGGGTGCGCGGATGGGCGACACAAAATTTTTCTAATTTAGATTTTCTAGTATAATATGTAGCTCGGAGTTTGAATATGTGCCTGGTGTATGGCAATAGGCTCACCACTTAAGCTTAGGAGTGTTCTACATTCCTCTACCTACCTAATCGGGGATTACAGGCGCGATGTTACGTTTACTTCTGGTGACCGTGTAATTTTTAAATTAATATGCAATTATTATTAATAACAAAAACATTACGTAATTCCCATAATCACGATACATTTTTAGAAGCAAAACACTAATCGGCCGGTGTGTGGGCAAAATTTGTTTTCTCTAAATCATCGATATCAATGTTCGCATGTGGATGTGAGCACACATTACTTTTGACGACGCAATTGCTATCAGGACCATTATGCGGCGCTATACGGAGGGTTCAGAGTTCAATTCCCGCGAGACAACTAAATGATAAGCTCTGGGTAAGGGCATTTGTGAGCTGCGCTGTCGGGCAGAATAATAGGTATACACGTATAGTACAGGAAGTTCCTTGCAGCGAACATAGAAGTGAGTTGAATTTGCGAGATTTGTGCTTTCCGTTTGGGATACATTAATGTTAGATAAAATCGATTGTAATTGATCACGAATGTTATCGTACGTTAACGTATTACGTACGTATACGTTTTAAGATTAAACATTGCTCGTTGCAACGTTGAAGGAAAGATTCGTAAGAAAACTGGCCCCCTTTAAGGATCTCAGTGGTGTTCTGTAAGACTTGAGGTCTGCCAATCCTTACTGGGCCAGCGTGGCAGTCTATGGGCTTGACTGTTTACCTTAAGAGGAGCGCCGGGTTCAGTGGAACGATGTGCGAGTCGATTGTGAAGGAAATCGTGACAGGTTAACCGCTGAAAAACCGAAGTGGCACATCCTTAAGACAATCGAACCGCTTACTTGAGGGGGAGAACAGTCACAACTGTGGAGTGGGCAGGGTCGACACGTGCCTGCTCTAGACACTTGTACACGTGTCGCTCCGCCGCCGCTCCGGGAGTGTGTCAGTGGACAGCTTCCGAACAGCTAAGGAGACAGACACGTCTTCATTAAGGACACTGAAAGGCTCGTGATCCGGTTAAGGCACCGATGTGGCACTTGGCACGGCGCAATGTGTCCCGCTCTCATGGCGACTTGGTCGGGTCGTCATCGTGTCACGGTACCCTCCTCCAATCGGCCGCACGGTCTGTGTCCAGTCGACGGAGTGTACTTACGTCATCGATACAGTTTTTTTCAGATCGTGTCACATTGTCGGTTTTATTATTGTTATTATTATTATTATTATGTTACACTGATTCGTTAGTCTAGTGCTTGCTGCGGTTTGTAAGGGATCCTGGATTTATTTCAGGAAAATACAGTCGTAATATTATTTGTATATAAAATATAATAATAATAATTTCAATTGAGTTATGCTACAAATATACGAATTGTAATAATAACTTCTTAGAATAAAGGCATAATCCCCATCAGAATAAACTCGAGCGAGGTCTCACAGGGGGTCGTGTCGATGCGACGGTACAGTCAGCAGCCGCCGGCACGTTGCGTACATTTGACGTTCTCGCCGTATCACATCCCGTGTTCATATCTCCCCCGTCATCCACGATGATAATAATTGTACACTGCAGATACGGTTGCATTCATTCTTGATGCCATCTGCCTAATTAATTTAACTTAATGAAAGGTTTGTGCTCTGCACTTCGTCACTTGCATGCTTAGCGTGGAAATTATGGGCAAAACTCTCGCAGGAGCCGCCTATTTGGTAATACAATAATAAAATAGTGAAATCAGAAAGGATTTACAGTGAAGTTTAGAGTGAACTGTAGGCGGATAGCACTTTATTTTACGTCGCATTAAAATTAAGTAACTAAAAGGGATTTTAACGATTTCATGCCTTTTCTTCGGCGACCTTGCACAGTACAGTTAATGATTTACAGAAATAGCCTGAGGTCTTAGCACGTCGTAAAATGAAGTCAGAATGAACGAGTGAATGACATTGCCAGACTAATCGACAGTTTATATGTGATCGTAACGTACTTTACACAATATATCAATATATAGTATGTAATACATTCACGTTCACTTGTACAATAATTCAACAAATACAATCAAAATAATTGGGGATAATACATGGGGAGTTTTTGGACAAAACATGTCGTAATCTATCTAAGATAAATTAAAGCGTAATTTAATAATACGTTACAACCTAGTATAGCTTATGACCTTACCGCGCACATGGTGAAAGGAGACCCGCGTCTGACGGAGGGCGATAGAAGAGTAAGAAAAATATATTAGTTACTTTATATAAGTAGAGACATCTGTCAACATTAGGTACACGTCGAAATCACCGAACCGTGTTTGTTGAAATTTGATATAGAAGTGATCTGATTACTAGGAGAGGACACACTCTTGCGGGCTTCTTACAATCCAGCTTGAAAACCAACACCGAAAATAATGTTATAATAATAGAAAACCTGTCTGAGAATTATTGAGGTTTGAAGTTTAATATGCGTGAACGACGTCGTGGGTGAGTAGACCGCAGGTAAAGGTCACGTAAGCATCCTTCAATACAGATCTTACTGAACATATTCGTTACTGTTCAATGTTGCGTGGGAGTTTATACATATGATTTGTGTACTGGCTTAACTTACCTATGTCGTTTGGGTATGACTGACTGGGTTTTAGGTACGAATGTATACTAAGACTTTCTTCCATGAGTTTCCATGAGCGGCGCAGACTGTGTATCCCTTAAGAAAACTTCTTAGGGTCTTAAGTGAAAACAATAAGTAAACATTAAAGTCTCAGAAAGAGTTTTCATATGCCAATAACATCATGCAGAATTTGTGAATTTTCACTAAAATATTTGCATCGATATGAATTTTTCCATAAATAATTGTGAGCATACTATTCCTGACAATGTCTTCCATCATCCCATGTTCCGCGGAGAAATAAATACATCGTTGGGATAATGGAAATAAATATGGCTAACTCGATGAATGTAGCGAACGGCTAATGTAGCGAACCTCACACACTCGTAAAATAACAACGAACGCCGCCCACCTCTTGATGTATTCCACGTAAGCCTCAATCAATCATGGTATTCACAACAGTACGAGCTACTTCGCTCTATATGAATGAAATAAATATATTCACGCAGGAAGCTTCGTACCTCAGCATCTGAATTATATCCTAATAATTTACCAACTCCAATGTGTTCACCTTTACACAACTAAAAAAAAAACGCGTCAAAGAAGATGGCATAAAATTCTAGAATAAGTAGGTTTTTTCACTGTTTTTTTCACCATTACAAGATATATTTAATTTGCAAGATGAATATACTGTTATTTTCTAATTAACATTTTCTAGCAGTACTTCGGAGTCTGGACATGTGCCCGACGCATGGCAATAGGCTCACCACCTATTCCATAGTGGGATGTAAACGTAATGGTGAAACCTGGGAATGTTCTGCATTCCGCTGTCTACCTCTTCGGGGACTACAGGCGTGAAGTTACGTTTTAATATTTTGTTATCAAAAAAAGTTTGCGTGAACTCAACTGAAAATGCTTGGTTGTGGGAAGCTAAAACTAGAATCACTGAGCTATGATTATTAGAGGCTGTAGTAAAGTGCTCCTAAGCCCTTTACTCTAGATACCTAGCTCGATACTAAATGTATCATTAAATGAAAATTAAATACACAGAAGGAATCTCAAAAGTTTTAATGATTTTTGTTTTTCGTTCTTCAAATAATGAATAATAAAATCGAAGTTTTGTAGTAAATCGGAACTTGAGTATCCAAACTATTTTCCAAAAAAAGGACACTTAAGATGTTTGATTTGTTTGCGCAAACTGAAATGTGAAAAGCTGTACCTATATGTATAACTGATACAATAAAAAGTAGTATAAAATAATTTTCTGATATATGTTTCATAAGTTTTATTAACAAATAAATTGCAGCTATTTTTATTGCGCAATTAATTGCAAATTCATGAACTTCACATCGCTTAGTAAATATTAAACGCATAATCGTATATTATTAATATATATTTAGGTCCAGATCCCATGACTTATTGATGTCTGAATTAGTTTATGAGACTATAAAAACCAGGAAAGTTATAGCGCTGCTTGGGGAGCGTAGTAATCAATGTTACGTGTCCCAGTAGCTAAATGTGAGTAGTTCGACCCGCCAGAGGAATTGGCTGCGATGTAAAGTATTCATGTGGCGACCTGAGCAACAACCTTGAAGACGACACAAATGTGCACTTTGGAGTAAGGACGGTCAGGAAGTGACCTCTCGATGCCAATATATGGAGTTACTGCGTCATCTGTGCGAGTTCCAATTGCTCCGTGCGAACTGAGACGCCAAACATGGTCGCTCGAAATCGTACACAACGTACGCACTTGACGTGTGCTATAGTTCTTTTTATTAAGTTACAAATGACGATTGAAGAAAGTTTGTCAAATATATACGCGGAGCAGGCGAGACAAAAAAAAGTTCGTGTGTTCGATAGAGAGAGACAGACAACCAATTTGGTACTCGTTTCTGTCTTTAAATTACACCGGCTAATATAATATTAATTTTAATTACATCTGCTAGCAACTCGTAAGTTAATTACTGAAGAAGAAAATCAGATTATGTTTTTGATCCTCCTATCAATGCAACGTTTTCACTTACATAAACGGTTATGGCTAGCATACTCTATTTATAATACCTCTATTAACTTTCTTCCCCAACTTATAATTCAAAAATGCTGAAGACAAAGGGTTTTCATAATAACCAAATTAACTAAAGCTGACAACGAAACCAGTTATTTGTTTAGGTACTCGTTGTTTCTAAAAAAAACGTATACTCGTACATATTAACCTGCTTGATGTGACGTTAAAAGGTATATTGAAACATATTTTACGAATGGTATTGTAACTTAACAATCATAGACTTATTGCTACTAGTACCTAAACAATTTTAAGTAGATCTTCTGCCATTACGTAACTTCCTAAGAGTCTCAATATTGATTCAAGCCATTATGAACGAGAAATCGTTAATAAAAGGCAGAAGACAAGAGTAAAACCGGTCGTAACTCGTTTTGTGCACATCGCAATACGTACGCGAATCATTATCAAATAAGTGATTTTATTTAACATTATCTAATCTAATAAATGAGTACCCGTAATTGACCTCCTTTGTGTGATAACGTTTGCCAATATCATCATTATCACTTTGATAGAGTGCAACCGATATTTAATATGAAACATTCACATCGCACTAAACAAATATAAACAAGTGTAAAATATTAATTTTAAAACTTTTTTGAGAACAACTGCTTGAAGTTGAATTTTTTTTGCTAAAAAAATATAATGAGCCCAACTCCAATCAACCTCGCTACGCCCCAGTTCTGCCAATTGATGTTATTATTTTAATGACATTGTGAGAATAGTTTGTAATTAACCGCTGGTTCAGCGATATTGAACAATGTAAATTCATTTTTTATTAATTGTCTGTGTACGCTAACAATGACGGTAAATTAGTACCGTTAAATATTTGTGTTACGTAAGTTCACGCCGGTAATCCTCGAAGAGGTAGGCAGAGGAATGCAGAACACTCCCAAGTTTTACCAGTTACGTTTACGTCCCACTATGGAATATTGTCTGCATGCCTATGCCTATTGTCATGCATCGGGCACATATCCAGACTCCCAACCATTACTAGAAAACCTAAATTAGAAAATTTTGTAGTGTTCGACCCGGGAATCAAACCCGGGACCTCCCGCTCGGCAGTCGCACTTGCAACCAACACGACCAACGAGGCATTTAAAATTTGTGTTACATTGTTGAGAAACGATTGTTTTTGTGTAAATAATGAAAAAAGATGTTTTCAGTACAATAATAGGTATATAATTATTAAGTATTATATACTGATACCTGGTTGTAATGATTATTATTAATGTAATCTTCATCACGTCAGATGCATTACAGGCTAGGCAGAGAGAACCGATTGCAAATAGTCTGTATCATTACAGGCCCCAAATGCTTCCACATTCAGCCCTCCCTTCTTACACGCGCCACTGCTAATTACACAAACAGGCACACACACACATTATACATTTATCCATTTACCTAAGCTTCTTCTATGATCTTCGCTTTCATTCCTAACTTCGGAGGCTCGTAGCAACACTCGTAGTTCGTGGGTTCGGAGATTAAAAATTAAATTCGTATTATATATATTTAAAATAAATATCAATATTTCTATATTGAACACTGTAGGGTGCATCTACCCAGGATTAAATTGCAAACCAAGTTCAAAATGATTATTCGTGTTTAACGTAATTTATAACACAGTACCTACGTCACCAGTGGAAATGCACTGGCGACGTGCTCCCAACGAGTTTCGCACTTGTGAACGTGTCTTGCTTCCTCAAAGTGCTCGCTGTCAGGAACTAACTAGCATTCCAATTACGCAATCAAAGCCGCTGCCGTGCGCCTTCATTTGTCATCAAATGGATCTTGATGCACCTAACTACTGCGCACGCTACCTGAAGTTTGACGTAGTCATACAGATTATTATGTATCTACACTAGGTATATTTCTGATTACACACTATGTATATTTGTGATTACACATTATGCATATTTCTGATTACACACTATGTATATTTGTGATTACACACTATGTATATTTCTGTTATATCTATGCAGCCTCGTGAAACACTATAATAATAACAGAACCTACTATTCCTACAAATATAACCAATTTCACTAGGATAAACGGAGCGAACGTCACTCGAGAATTGAGTCCGTATATTTTTATATGAAACTAGCTTATTGCCCGTGGCTAGAGAGTGTTTGTAATTGAAGTCCCCACTGCGCTCTCATACTATATATCTCCTCGTTACATTCATATATTTGTATTAAACGAAGAGATGTTGATGAAATAAATTACCAAAACTGACCTGAACTACCCCGAAATATTCAATGTGATATAGACCTGGCATGCAATTGTATAAACTAATAGATTCTAATTACCCTAATATCTGTTGTACAAATGTAGTCTAAAAAGCAGATAGTAGCGGCTAGATGAGACCTGCGGAAGATCGAATGTTATAGCATAAAACGTAACATCACACTTGTAATCGCCAAAGAGGTAGGCTGAGTAGTGTATACACTTAACGCCACTTTACGTCCCACTATGGAAAAGATCGTGAGCTATGTAATCGTATTTTTATATTTTTTTGAACCGTTTGTCATGTCACTCGGCAAGTATCACAGAACGAATGTCATTCTACATCTTCGCGGTCGCGGTGAGCGTCCGAACTGAACCATTCAAGATCGCCAAGGGTCCAGTAGACGAGGCTGAAACCTCGTACTTCAGCAAAACGGGTGCCATGCGCACCATGTACAACTTTCTCTCGGAGCACTCACTATACTGCTCACTCATTATATTAATCATTCACTATATTACTCATTTAATATTCATCACTCATTATATTGCTATTTCATCATTATATTACTCTTGGGACTTGCGTAGGAAACGTTGATTTCTTCCCAGGCTCAAGTCGTTCAACCCTAGAGCGATTCTTTTAACGGTAAACAAATTTATTATGAAAAGAGGATTAGTGCGCTGTATTAAATGTCAAAAGAAGCCTGTCCAACGCAACTAACGCGCCCGGAAGTAGGCTAATTGGTGTCAAAATGTGGTGTGAAGCAACTCGAGCACATCCTTACTCATTTTTGGCTTTAACGATCTGCTCATTACTTCTTTTACGTAACTCCACGCCTGTAATCCCCGAAGGGGTAGGCAGAGGATTGCAGAACATTCCCACGATTCACCGGTTACGCTTACGTCCCACTATGGAATAGGTGGTGAGCCCATTGCCATGCATCGGGCACATATCCAGACTCCGAACCACTACTAGAAATTCTAAATTAGAAAATTTTGTAGTGT
>DWEI01000384.1:0-22733 GCA_018245875.1 Mysoria ambigua
GAAAATCTAAGTACAGTGTACATATTAAATTTCAAATGTAGAATATCTGAATCCAACATTGGTTAGAGGCGACGTGGTTCAGGCCACCCGCCTCTAAGTATTTCCTTCAATTCCATCGGGATTGTATAGAGAGCAATCAACTTACTCCTTAAATGGTTGAAAAGCTCGCAGGAGAAAAGCGCCTCTGAGACTCTTAGCTTTCTGGAAGCTCGATATTTTATAAGAAGTTTGAAGAACGGAAAAAATACATGTAAAAATATAAAAAACGGTTTCAACAACTTTTCGATCGTGATGCTCCGGTTAGTTCTATCTACAATGTTTAAACCATTTCACTTTTTTATTTTCATACAGTACGTTTCTACACAAAGTTCAGTGCTTAAGCGTTTTACTTAATAGCAGGTAAAAAACTGTGTTACATTTGAAAGCAACAAACAGGGCAAAATAAACATTTGTTTATAGTTCAGAATTTTGTAATAAAACCAAATTACTGCCTCGTTGGTCGTGTTAGTTGCAAGTGCGACTGCCGATCGGGAGGTACCGGGCTTGATTCCCGGGTCGAACATTACAAAAATTTTTAATTTAGAATTTCAGTAGTGGTTTGGAGTCTGGATATGTGTCCGATGTATGGCAATAGGCTCACCACCTATTCCGTAGTGGGATGTAAACGTAACTGGTGAATCGTGGGAATCTTCTTCATTCCTCTGCCTACCTCTTCGGAGATTACAGGCGTGAAGTTACGTTAAAACCAAATTATAGCTACGTTCAAATATTTCGACTTATTTTAAATATGTAATTTATTTACATGACTTAAAGATTAAGACATATAATAATTATCGACTTAATGGCCAGGCATATTTTTTACTGAGTACGCTGAGTTACTATATACTAATACATATAAATTTTACTCACATAGGGCTATTATGTACATAAAGCAATTATATACATAGGTCACTTATATACATACGGATATTATATACAGAAAGCTACTGTTATGCATAGGGATAATACTGTATGCATTGGGATAATACTGTATGCATTATATATTTAGGCTACTAATAGGGCTATATACATATTATTGCTCAAAAGTCAACAACACAAATAAAGCATTTATCCATAATCTTTTAAATACAAAAACGAAAACAAAGGGTCCACTGAATTTGAATGGCCTTACGGAAACCCACTTAATATCGATCCGTTTCCAAACGAGAGATCTAAATATTCACTTTGTCTCGTCTGTGCCTCTATATTTCGTTCGCAACTATAGCTACGAGCATAAAGTACCTCGTTAGCGGTGTTTTTGAAAAAGTCGAATGGGGCGCTCGGATGTAGCTTAGAAAAGGCAGCTTTTCAACCATTATGGTGTAAGAGGGGGGTAAGTTGATTGCTCCGTATAGATACGGAGGAGAATTTCTGAGAACACTTTACGGGTGGTTATTCTTTGAGTTTATGATTTAAGACGTAACGGATAGAATAAGGCTGAAGTTAGATTTTAATGATGCCAAAACGCTAATATTTGCGCTACGATAAGTTAGTCAGTTATCTTAAATAAATTTTCCTTTTATACTTGTTACATATTGATATTTATAAGTCTATACAATGATTGAGAATATATTATTTTATAGAGTGCAATTACAATCCGTGAATTAAAATCCATACATATGTATATTAGGCATATATATGAAGGATATCGCGTACGTATGATAAACAGCGTTAAATCTAATTAGGACAGAAATAGTGCAAAAGCGCACGCAAGCAGGTTGCGGCGCTAATTAGAGATATGAGCGACTGCTTCAATTGGAGACGAAAGTCACGAGACGCGTGCCGTGAGCGATTCAATAAGGGTTTGTGCATAATGCTTTCACGCGGTTTTCATATAATGGAATGTGTTGTTCATTAGATACATTTGTAACATAGGACTTCTAGTTAAAATCGGAGTTTAATTGTTTCCGGTGTTTGGTAAAAGCTTATCTCTTATTCCACAGTGAGACGTAAAACGTAATCAGTGAATCGTGGGAGGGCACTGCACTGCTCTGCCTATCTTTTTGGATATTACAGTTATGATGACGTTTGTGGGTGACTTCACCCGTTGGAAAATTTGTGAAATCCACGAAGTTAACTAAAAATCAACCATGTCCGCAAAAATATGGCTGCCAATTTTCTGTTTCATTCTCGAATATCCCCGGACACTTCCGGACATTCCTGGACATCTCTGGATTAATGACCTGGTCGTGGTAATTCACCGGCAAACCAACTAGCAGGTATTGGGTGGTTAGTTGGTCCAAAGAAAATAAGAAACAATCTTTTAATTAGGCAAATAATACCACACAGAATTAATTCTCGACTCTATGTGACCTATTCACTATGTCATGAATATTTATAATTATTTATACGTGCCGTTTACGACTCCAGAAATATCCACGGCACGAATCGCGAGTAAAAGCACTAGGCATAATTAGCGGTAAGAGTGGCACTTCGACTGAGAACTCGACTCGAGGCGCTAACGCACTCATGCAACCTTAGTAGCTGATGTTTGAATTTTTATTTATTTATTTACTACTTACATTTAATTTAATCTAACTTTTCTAACTCGTGCGGAGCTGGTTGTGTGCAAGGAATCATTGTTGACTGATAATTCCGCCAACAGCATTCTGTATGTGTTTGCCTCTTTTGTGTTTTTCTGTGTGTGTCAAATTATGTTATTATAATTCAATGTAATCACTGAAGTCAGCGTTAATACTATGTTATGGGGTAAAAGTTTTCATTTATTTATTATTTCAAGTAAAATCGATTTTCATGGCAATCACACCTACGTCGTTCACTTGATCTTATCACTCTCCCTAAACTTAATGTACCAACAAAGTGAAGGCATAAATTTTATTAGTTTATCATAAATTAGTTCAGTCGTTAAAAGTTTCCTCTATATTTTTTTCAACAAATAAGTGTTAGTTAAACTTTGAGGGACAATGTTTTTATACCTTGTTCATATTCTCTGAGTCTTCAAGTTTTTAAAAAGTGCATTAATGAAAATTATGTAACTTTTTTCTTTAACGCTATTTTCGAATTATCTTAAAACTGTTACTCAATGTTCTATCCGGGTTTACACCATATGATCTTGTTTCCTATAGCTCTACTTTACTTTTCCCGGCGCCGTGCCAATATCGAGCCTGACCTATGACCAGTCATGATATCGCTCACCCACCTGGCTTTTACGAAGCGTATTAAGTTGTACGAACTCCCAATGATTAGTCAATTTACAATACCTTCGATGATACGGTTGTTACGATGAAAAAATCTCTTCTGATATTATACATATGTAGTATTTACGGAACAAATGTAACATCACGTCTGTAATCCCCGAAAACATAGGCAGGGAGTATAGTGCACTCTCTTCTTTCCCAGTTACGTTTAAGTCCCACTTATAATTAGTAGGGAGTCAAATGCCATACAATATATGTATATTTTATATATGTATTTACTTAACAAAAATGTTACATATTCAATAATAGGCAAAGCAAAACAAAGTGAACAGTAGAAGATTAATAAATAATTTTAGGATGTAAACTAAAAATAATATTTAAATTAAGATGTGTTACGAATCGGAATGTTATACATATATAAATAAATTAAACAGAAGTGTACTTTGAAGATCAGATTAATCTTCGATTAATATGTTTTCTTAATAAAGTTCAATGAACACTTATAAATGTACAAAGATTGACAGATATATAAAGTTAAAAAATATTATCGTAATTACCGTAATTTTTGCATTACTCAAATATCACTTAGGATAGTGCAATTTTTAATGGTATGATTTTGTTCATATAAAAATATTTTTTTATACCTACGTAAACATACTGTCCTTCGACAAAGCTTTGTCATTATGTTCTATTTTTGAAACATGTGTATATTACGTTGCTTAGAAAAAATTCAAGGTAACTAATAGCTTATGGCACTTTTCCCAGCGTAGGGTAAATATAGTGGCCGGCCGGCTTACCCGAACGCCATTACACTCACAATGTCATCGTCGCATCTGGCTTTTATGACGCCTATTAGATTTTATTGAGTCTTGAAGACCATTTCACTTCCAATACCTTAGAATAGAACGAATAAATGTTAAGATGGTTAAACATCGGCGAAGTGTAAGTATTAGTCAAGACACATAGCTCAGGTAAAATGATATTAGGACGTTATTGACGTTTGCATATTTGGACGATCCTTCGGATTACGAGAGCCAATTTGAAATGTAAAATATAACTGAGCATAAAAAGAGTAAGTAAATAATTTCTTAAAAAAATACGATTTATGATAATTTGATAGAGTTTGCTTATGAAATATTGTAAAAATATCATAGCAATATATAATTTAGTATAGAAGTAAAGGTTCTATGTATAACACATCCACGTTTTCCGGCGCAGTGCCAATGGTACGTCGAACTGGTAACAGTCTCAATGTTATTCTACAACCGGATTTTATAAAAACTATTAAATTTTATGGAATTCCTAAAAACTTTTCATTGCGAACACCAAACACTGCCCCGTATAACAGTTTTGTAGGTAGGAGAAAAGTTACGTATCTACATAGAAAATCTTTTGTATTCTTTACAAAATAAGAAATGTTTTTATGTATTTATTTTGTAATTATATTTAAAATATGTATTACCATGTAATTATTTTAATCAACAAGTTATGTTGTCAACAAGAGAACTTGGGACCGATCCTTAAAATATAAATGTTCTTAATTTGAATACATTAATTGGCGGCAAAATACGCCACACTGATCAAGTTCTGTAAAACAGGTAATTAAATGACGAAATTTTAGGCATGTTATTGTAATTAAGAGGTAATTTTGATCATAATAATGAAAACAATAAAATATTGGATGTATTTTAACGTCTTTATTGATGTACTGCCTTATTTTGTGCATTAATTTTCCAGGCGATTTCTGAGCACCGTCTTAATACGGATTTTATATTAATTCAGATTATTTAAATGTAAAATTGTTCATATCAACAGAACGTTGGAGTGCTCACCTTATATCACCCTTACCTGCATAGACACCATATTGCCGCACTGTCTGGCCTTTATAAAACCTATTAAATTTTACGGAGTCCCAAAGATCATTCTATACCATTGATTCAGTCGTGTAACAGATCGAAGGTGAGAAAATTGTTTCAATAGAGAAGTAAAACTTAAGTACCGGTCGTGACCGAGAATATAACTAGGCGAACTGGAAAATTCAAAATCTTAATTTGTATTTCGGACAAGTGATTTAATTAGTAAAATAATTTGATAAGATTATTTCGTACAACTTATTGAAGTAAATATTGCCCTGTTTGTTTTGTAGACAATATTCCTGTCATAGTTGGACGATACAATGGTAGCTAATTTCAGGCTGATAACGGTTTATTAACACATTCGTTTGCCTGCACTGAATACGAATCGACGACAATGTTCGGACCAGAACACAAGCAGATAATTGTGAATGAAACGAGGTCGTTACTAATCAAAACGAGAGCCAATTTTCTATTCTTGCATTGCTTCATTGGAGAAGGAGTTGTCGCTGTAATTTCATCTGATGCAATGATACACAGTTGTATATCAAATTTAATAGGATGCTTTTAGTGAGTATTGTATCAGTAATAGTATTTAAAAAGTAACCAACTTGCAATAATAATCTGAATTGAACGGTAGACAATGCCAATTTTCATTAAGCCCGCTATTTATGAAGAATAACAAAGAATAAATGAATAAATATTATGAACACGTAATGTTAAGACATTCTTTTCGAGATGCCACTTTTGCTTTAATTTGAAACATGTTATTATTCATTGCAAATATGTCTGTGATTCAGGGAGGAACTCAAATACTTTTGTATGGAAACGCGCCGACCGATAATTCCAATCCAAGCGTCATATGAGCGTCACTGAGTCTACAATTCACTTCATTCATTCAAAAGGCAAAACCGTTTATTTTATATCCGACAATATAATAATATTAAGGCATACTACACGTAGGTACCCTCGATATAATAATAAGTGATAGATACTATTACAACATGTTGACAGCGTCCGAACACGATTGTACAACAATGGTTAACGATCTTCGTCTACACAGCGGCACAGTTATATACGAGCAACCGAGATAATTTGAAACTGAAATCAATGCGATAATTGGATCCGAACGAGACGAGCTCACTAATTAGGGCAGGTAGGTTCAAGTGTGGTTTTTGTTCGCTCTCCTACGGATTCGTTCTGTGTCCTACGAGGAGTACTCGCTAGGCAGACACATTGATTGTGATTATAAAGTGGACATGATGGAGTCGGATGCGAGATGCTTGTGTATCTGTAGTTTATAACGATGATAAGTAGAGGGAGGAGTATGCATCCCAGAATAAATAAATAAAATTTGTATTTTCTTGTTTGTATCTAATTAATTCTTGTACCTAAACGTATGAAGTAGATACATCCATTTTTCAGCAGTTATGATATAAGTCCCACGAACGTCCATATTTATAAAATGTATATATAACTTTTAAATTATTTTAGTTCTCATTCAAAACGTATGCAAGTTCATATTACAAAGAGAATATTTAAACATAATATTGCGATAGAATATTATAACAAGAATGCAATGTACCTGTAATACTGTAATTAGTTTCGCATGAGATGAACTCACATGTTCGGGTAAATAGATAACAGAAACGACTTTTGTCCGTCTTTATTCAGATATCTTGGTACTTGCTACGACAAGTACACTGAATGTATGGAGTGTGCAGATCTTTACGATGAATGAGCACGAGTTAGACAAAAAGAAGGTAATTTTAGCTAAACAGATCTCATAGCTAAGTAAGCAGCGTGCCTCTGCGTGCCTCTGCGTGCCTCTGCGTGCCTCTGCGTGCTTCTGCGTGCTTCTGCGTGCTTCTGCGTGCTTCTGCGTGCCTCTGCGTGCCTCTGCGTGCCTTTGCGTGCCTCTGCGTGCCTCTGCATGCCTCTGCGTGCCTCTGCGAGCCTCTGCGAGCTTCTGAGTGTTTCTCTCTTTGTTATGTCATTAGTCTGTAATCGAGGTGAGTAGCAAACTGTTATGAAAACCAAAGCATGATATAAACAAAATCGACATGTCCATATCTTTGAAATACATTTAAACACTCCTGCTTGGTCACTTAAAAATCACTTAAATATATGCAGTGACGATGTATCGCAGTGATGTGATTGTAATTAAACAAACACACTAATCAGATATGTCTACGAATACGTTATTGCTTCTGAACAGCCGCAGACTTCTGCCGAGTCCTATGTTCGGCGATAGACCTTCAAAAGTTATTATTGATGATGATGATGAGTAAGTTAAGATAAGTGCAGCTTTCGTCGGTTTTCTTAAACAGCTATCGGCGTACGTATTACACGAGATCGAAAGTTTGTGGATGGGTTTGTGGTTTTCGGAATAATAGAAGTCGGAAGTGATTTATGTATCAAGTATACTTATAGTAACTAGTAATTTTAATAACATATTATATCAAAGGAGCCAACTGATTCGAATGATGTATTTCGGGGGCGCTGGTAAATTTCGGCAGTCTAAACTATTGTTTGTTGACATCCACGATTCTTGGTACATACAAAACATTTACAATAAAGTTAAAGCAACAACTGTATTATCACTACTTCGCTCCGGTAATGGCCACCGTGCAGGCGCTTCCCGATTCTGTTCCATAGTGCGCGTGTCTTGTTTTGTTTTTCAATGCACACGGTAATCAGCTTTACCTTGAGCCGTAACGCTTCCAACGACATCGCTGGCTCCCTTTTCACGTTACATTGCTCCTGTATATACAGCTATTACGGGAATTCTAGAGGACTCTCTAACATGCAGATCGTGTGCGGATTCGTGGGAATACAGGTCAACGTCCAATTCGTGAGTGCGATGTATTTAACATGCCCTTAATATCTCTAAAGTTTGTCATTTAATTGTTTTCAAATGCTCTAGAAAATGATGAAAAGTTGTAGGGTTCCAAATTAGTTCACAACAGCACTACTTAGTATTCAACTGTCTTATTTACAAATACCGCCCTATGATATATATCCTTGGAAGACTGATCACTATTAGTTCTATGTTTATTAGCTACTTCTACATCTATTGAACACTTTGGTACTACATATTAAAGAATTTGACATTCATTCTTTGACTTTGCTTCTATTAAGTTTTTAACTTGTGTCGAGAAATCAATTAGGATTTCAATCTATTTCAAGTATGTTTGATGGGTTTCTGCAACTATTCTAATATGTTCTCCAAGTTGGATATCTATTCGTGCAATCCTATGCCTGCTGTAGTATATGAAGATAGTATGTTTCTGACGCAAATAAGATAGGAACATTAATGTTTGGCACGGTATACATAAATTTATGAAGGCGTAACTTTAGTCATTTTCCCTTTGGACAGAAAGCGTATATGAACAATAGTGGACGTCAGCCGTTCTATAACGCATTGTCGGTGACCGCTTCCATACTCGATTAAACTTTTTCATAGCGTGTACAGCGTATAAGAGAATTTTCCCGCACAAAGCGCGTCAAAACTAAAACGTGGCACGTGTCAATTCGCAACGAAAACAATTACGCGAACAAACGGGTCGAGTAATTTACATAGAGGGGTGAAGTCGCCCGGGGCGAGACGCGATTAAAATCCCTAAAATACACGTCAACGTGTTGACGTTTTGATGAGGCGAAATAAATTGTGTTGGGGGCGAAAAGATGGCCCCCGGGAGGACGTGCCCCGGGGAAATGAAGCTAATCATCTGGTCTCCGCGTCTTTTTGTAGCAATGTACGTGCATTGCGTGTTGTCGGACAGAGTAACGGTGGCACTGTTTCCCGCCAATTAAACGTGCCCGCTGTGTGGGACGATCGTGATAAATTATTGCGCGTAAGGTCGATTGTCTACATGGAAACTGCTTCGTCATTCAAATATTTCTCCACAGTATCGTTGAATGGTGACAATAATATATTGTAGCTATTTCAATTAGCATAGTTGTTGTATTTTATTTTTTATGTCACGACGAATGGTAATTATATAATTGAATGTAAATGCAATAAGAAGAGGATGCATATACTTTTAACTCATTTGTGTTTTCTACGTCTTGTTTGGTTGCCAGCTCAACTAGTTCAAATCCCGGTTTGGGCTCTTGAAATGTGTCCCACGTGGCAATAGGCTTACCACCTATTCCATATAGGTACATTAATGTAACTGGTGAAACATTGGAGTGTTCTACATTCCTTTGTCTTCCTCTTCGGAGATTACAGACATTATGTTACGTTTGTTACTTATTATTGTGTATTATATCAATTTTGTTTGCACACGAACGCCGCTATTTTTAGGGCCGCAAGACGTCATTCAAACGGCAAGATGGTTTCTTATACTTCTAATTTTACTAAACCTTCCATCACTAACGATATCGTGTGTCACATAAAAGTAGTTTCGAATGAAAAAAAAAAACAGTTTGTCTCGAGAATATTACACGTCCGAAACGGTTGAATGTTTTTTGACGAATTGCTTTCATCTAGTAAAATACAAGGCAAAACAAAAAGTTCAAACAGCGAAAGTTTTTGACGAGATCGTGGCACACAAAGAGCTGACATGCATGCGTCCGATTTAACTGAAGTTTCTTCAAATTCTTGTACCGGTGTAGGTACTGTGCGGTACATTATTTCAATTCAAAGCAGAAGTCAATTTTAAAACAAGACAACGCTGGGTGCATCCAGCGAAAGATTTTGACGACGTCGTGTGTGACACAAAAGGCACTTTTTCATGCCCATTCGAGAGGTCTCGAGTGGAGCATCTCTGTTGGGTGGGTACATCTTCTTTTGACTCCCTGTTATTTGCGCGTTTCGTTCGTTTTCAAGTCCTTCGAGGGTCGTTCTTTGATCTCGTTGAACGGATTCGGGGGCCAGCGAGCCCTGGAAAAGGCGTTGGGAAAATTGGAGAGTTTTTTGTTCCCTCGTCTACGGGAGTATTTGGATATATTTACATGACGTCTTTCCTACGGCTGACGAGCGGGAATCGTTAAGAAATTATATTTTCAATTTGAATTATTTCGAATTTTCTAGAAAATGTTCTAGACCAATGTTGTGACCATGATGTACTTGTGCGTTGATTGCTGTGACTTTTAGCCAAGTTTTGACGAACGAACATTTTTTTATTTAGGTTAAATCAGTGTCTTCTCAATCAAATGGTTGCGAGCGTGACTGTCGATCAAGATATTTCAGGACCAAATCCCGGGTACCTATGGATTAAACTATCTTAGATTTTCTAGTAGTGGCTCAGAGTACGACACGACAATTCATATTTATATAGATTTTATCAATGAGTGATACTATAAAATGCATAGAAGAGTAAAATTTGACAGAATTAACATTTAGAATAATCAAATTTGGATTCAAATCCCGGGTCGGTATCTACTACAGAATTTTCCTAATTTAAATTTAGGTTTTTTGGTAGTGGCTCGAAGTGTGTAAAAGTGTCTGTGTATAGTATATAGTATGTGTACATGTATAGTAATAGGTTCACCATGTATGTATTTCGCAGTAGGATGTAGATATAAAGGTCAAACGTAAGCGTGTGCTATATTCCTCTGCCTACCTCTTCGGGGATAATTGGCGGGATGTTACAATAACATTTAGAATAACAGCTCCATTTCTACTTACACTGGGTACCAATCTGGGTCAAATGGGAGCGCTGGCCGCCCATTCCGTATGTACGGTACTGCGGCCGCGGAAGACGTATTTAAAACCGAGCGTTTGACTGACCGCGCGATCCCTGAATACTAAAAAGTTAGCGACTCCCATTTAAAGTTTCACGAAGCAGACAGCAATAAATGGTCACGAAGCGAATTCTGATATAAGAGAAACGTTAGGCGACTATCAAGTTATTTTTGTACGAGTACATGTATGATACATGCATACGTGAATCTTCTGTATTAAGTTGAATGAAAATAAATATCAACTTAAGCAGGACGCCGTTCAAAGTTCAATTATTTTTTTTTCTCATATTCTGGGCCACAAACGGACGTAAACATTTTAACACATCGCATAGAAACAGTGCGTACATCGGGTCACATGTATACAGAGGTATATTCTCTATATTCTTTATGTTATATACATTATGTATGTTTGCCGCATATTGCATACAAAACATAATACATATGAATGTATATCAAACGGCATCTACCGTTTAACCTGACAAATTTATCGGTGGCAATTATTGGCTAGCAAACGAGTTGTTTATAGTTTATGTTGTTTTGTTTGACGTAGTGTAGGTGGAATGATGATGTCCGCCAAGTTGGCAGCGTTTGGATGCAAAGAGCTGAAGTTCGAGCTCAGTGCTATTGGAGGGGCCTATGTCCAGCAGTGGACGGGAATAGGCTGATGATGATGACGGTGATGATGAGATGTTAATTCTAATGTTAATCCTAGAGAGGTCTGCGCCATATGTGAGCATTTTTAGCGTATTCAGTATGTAGGTACGAAACGGAGGCGACGGAAGAGTAACTTAAAACAACGCGCTTGAGTGACCGCACCGTCTTTGAATATTAAAATAATACCACCAACTTAATTTTAAACTTCTGCACTGCTGAAAATTTCCATCGCTCACGTACATAGCTTCCTACAGGAAATTATTCTAGAACTAGCCGTGATATATTTTAAATGTTTTAACATCATTACAGCTGTCGGACATAAAAATGGTTACAGCCACCCCGACTGATTATATTGAGCATGAGATTAAGATTAATTACAATTTTTATTACACCACCAACAACTAAAGCGACAAAAAATTTATTATTATAGTTGGAAACACCTTGAATTATTCCTAATTTCATTTATATGTATGTTGCTGTATTTTAATTTATATTATAATTAAAAGTAACTTTTTAAGTTCGAAGTAACCTAACTTTATGTAGTCCGTACCTGTAATTAAGGTGATACTTCAGTATTATTTTCTGTACTGTCTAGATTAATAAAAACTTTTTTGATGCGATTTAATAAATAAATGATCTCTTTTCGGTCCTCACCGAATATTGCAAATGTGTTATGGAAAGAAATGCTTTCGTAACGTATTTGCATGTAGAAGGTTGGTAATAATAATTTTTATTATGATTGCTGGCTAGGAACCCGGTAATAAGATTGGCACATAACGAAGCGAGCAACACAAGCGCGCGGAAATATAACTGAGAAAAATTTGCCCATAAAATATTTTACCGCTCGATTCGAAAACACATATGATTACATACGAAAATTTATGAAACATTCACACGGCGAACTAATTCTATCGATGAAAGTAATGTTATACAAAATAACTTTTTTATGGAAGTCACTACTGGTACACGCTACAAGTAAGGGCATTATGTGGCCTAACTATTACCTTCAAGAACAATTTTCGAATAAGACTTGTGTTTTGTCCTTAAATAAAGTTTTACTGTAGGTTCAATAATGATATGTAGGTAGATACTTGGTTTGATGTAAATAATAAGTGATAATTACATATAAACTTTTTAAACTTACTTACAGCTCCAGTGCCGATCTGCACTGGAGCTACATGGCGGAGTATGCATCAGGCATTAAATACCGGGTCACTAGTGGGCTGTATACAGAAGTGCAGAATATTGTTTTCAAATTTTAAACGCTTTTTGCCCCTGAAAAGGAAACCACCATAACCATGTAACTATGCCAATCTCAGCATCGTAACAATATTTTGATTACTTTGCTCAAAATTAGGAGTAATGGTAATCATAACACAAACAATTAGGAAAAAAAAATTTTCTTCATTGTATGGGCCTACTTTTTAAAGAGTTTCCGTAAAATCATTTAAAGAAAAATAACGTTGTCACTGATACCGTCGTCGTCACTGATAACGTCACGCACGATTTTTTTCCAGTGTTTAGTACAGAACGTTTTAATTTTTACACATTTTAGCGTCCAAGGATTTCCCAAGAGCACTTTGTTAAATTAGCCCAACAAACAGACCAATTTTAATGGCGCCGGTATGACGCAAAGGACAGTTTGCTAAATTATTTACGCTCCTCAAGAGGGGTGTTTTGTTACCGTAACCGCTCTTAAAATGCCTCTCGTATCTTTCTCTCACGTTTTCTAATTATGTTAATAATCATTTAAATTAAATTATGTCACGGCATTAATCATTAGAAAAATGAGACGCCTTAGAGGCCATACTTATTAGAGACGCTATCTGTTAATTGTTCCGGACATAATATTATTTCTCAACAAAATTATGTTAAGAGTGTATCGTGTTAATCTTGCCTTTTATTTTTATATTTTAATCTGTCATCTTGGTCTAGTATTTGCAAGTGCGATTGCTAATCGAGAGGTCCTGGTTTCGATTTTGTCTGGTCCTATTTTGATTCTGTTCGGTCTGATTCTGGTTTGGACTCGAGTGGTACCTATTAAACTTCTGTGACTTAACTTAACTTAACTTTTGATAATGGCTCGGAGGCTCGATTTATGACTGGTGTTTAGCCACAGGGTCACGCTGTATTTCATGGTGGGACCAAAAACATAACTGTTAATCGTTAGAGTGTACTATACGCCTCTGATCACCTCTTCGGGTATTACAAGCGTGATGTTACTTTGTTACTAAGTTTCATATTAACGCTTACATGTTTATTTGTCAACTTACAAATTGTTGACACTCATGATTATTTCTTCTTCATACCAAAGATCTAAGTATGAAAATCTACAAGACACTACAACGTTCCACTTGGGGAATCCTTAGTCGTCGGCTCCTATCTTTTCAGTCCCACGAGTGCGGGACAAATTAAAAAGAACTTCTTTGTACGTTAACAATGCTGTGAAATTAAAAGTCTCAGCAAGAAACGGAGACGCTACCCATAAGAACAAGTGCAGCCTCAGTTTTACTTAACTGTAGGTACTCTACTTTTAACCGCGACCCGTTTTCAGGGTGCTTCGCTGGTGTTTATTAATCCTTTTTCACAATTTATATTTCCTTAGGTTGCACAGCCAAGCAACGAATAGATGTTCCGCGTCCAGGAGTCATTTGCACTCGGTAAATTATACTGCCTCCTATATTATGTAAACATTATCAATTATAAAAAGTCACAAGACCCATTAATATATTTCGTTTTCATCGACCGTAAATTGGTATTAACGCATAGACTATCGATACTTATTTTTCTAGACGCTCCACTTTCAATGCAGCGTTGGTCTCCGTTGGAACACGATTAATGTTTAACTCGCAGGAGGTATAATGATATAGCCGATGTTTTATCGAATCAATTATTCACAATGCAGAGTGCGCGCGGGCGTAACGAGCCGCAAATGGATGGAGGCCGCGGTCCGAGCGACTCCCACGGTACCCCACCTCACCTATTAGAGCCGTGAGATTATTGTTATACTTTGTTATCATTAAAAGACACGTTGTAACAACGTCACGAGTGATTTCTCCTAGAAAATGTTGAAACTAATAAAGTTAAGTTTCGTTGAATATTTTAAGTACATTGCTTCTACTTTTAAATGTTTCCCGAGTGTTTATAAACATTAAAGTAATATCACTCCTCGGACCCCGTTGAAGGTAGGCAGAGGAGTGTAGTATACTTTTCACGATACACCGGTAGTTTTAAGAATCACTATTGAATTTCGGGTGAGTCTATCGCCACACACCAAGCACATATCTAGACTCCAAGACTATTAAAAAATCTTAGTTAAACAAAGTCTTTAGAGTCTGACCCGAGAATTAAATCCAGGACCTCGCGATCGGCATTTGCGCTTACAACCAGCACGACCAATATACGTCATATGTGTTTATTAAGATTATTATATTAGTATCGTTGTAACTGACACGTTTCTCGGAATGGTCTGGCTAGTTTAGAATATTACTTTTTTCTACGTATACTCTCAAAGGGGCTAACTAAACGTTGTCTCTAAATAAGGTAATTTGTAAAACACCAAAATTGATGTTATGATTGATTTATTGGTATTTCAGGACATCGTGGACAGTGGCCACGACTGCGCAGCCGCGGGTGCTAGGTTCGGTTTCAAATCAGCACAATTATTTATTTACTACGAGTTTTATTTATGTAAATACATATAAATGTATATTATACTTTATTAGTTTTAACTGCTATAGTACAAGTTATCTCCTCTGGGATTCAGTTTTTGTGCGAGTATCCTGAGATATTTTTTATATTAATATTAATACCGAACCAAATACAACGATTCCGGCTGTATTTTTACATCAATTATCGGAGCGCGCGCGGCCGCAGCGAATCCCAAATTATAACGCGGTCCGAGGGCGCCCCGCGAGGCCCGGCTCCCGCATCTCATAATTATACCTTAGCGGAGAGCCAAATTATAGGTACACACACGGTGAACGGTGAACGGTGAACGTGAAATGCTCAATGAACGTTCTGCACCCCGTGACGTACGTATCGTGGCCGTTGACACACAGAGCAGTACAACGCACACATATCACAAAGTGAACGCGGTGTGAATGACTCCCAGCAACCAAACATCAAAGTGGGGATTAATCACACCGTTGGCGACTAATTGAGCGGTCAGCGACGACGCGCCGTCGACGACGCGACGCCGACCATTTAAAACTTCGTAACAAGTCAACGCCGCTTGAGCGTACAGCTCGATAAACGAAACATTCCCGTTTCAACCCTTCAATTCAAAACAACCGCAACAATTAACATTAAAAAAAACCACCCGCGTTTGTGTGCGCGTTGTATGTGTATGTGTAAACATGCACGTGTTTATGTGACAATAAAATGATCAGTATATTATTTGCCATTAATGAAGTGTATATAAGTTAAACTATAAATGAAACGAATGCCATTATTTTCATTAAATCACTGCCATTTCAATTCTACTAAGACTTTAAACGTACAAATTTTTCGTATTTGTTTGACGTATCGTGTATAAAATAAGTATGTAAAAATTTTTATCATAATAAATGTACAAATGGGTTCATTTGTACAAATGTACAAATGAGTACCTACTTTAATTTCTTAATAGGAAAAAAGAGATAGTTATAATACCTAGGTAACTGTTATTTTCGCAATAGGCTCACCACCTACTCCATAGAGGGACGTAAACGTAACTGGTGAAACGTGATAGTATTCTGCGTTTCTCTGCCTACCTCTTTGGGAATTACAGGCGTGAAGATACGTAGCTATTTTTTTTCGCACATAATGAATAAATGCTATGTAATATAACAAAATCAAAAGATAAAATATAATAATAGGTATTTTCATTTATTTATTTTTTAATAACGTATATATATAACGTATATATATTTTTTAATAACGTATATATATAACGTATAAAGGTATTGAGGCGGCAAGCTTCACTACTCTTGTTGCAGGGCAGAGCTTTGTTCTTTGATTCGGTTCAAAAAGGTATTCAAATGTATACTTATTTGTTTATAACACGTTATATGCAACATACGTGTGCCTCTGGCAAACAGTACCGGGCCCTTTGTCGAAACAAAATCAATATCTGACTGAGAATAACAATAACAGTCATCATTATTTTAAAATGTCAAATGACACTCAAATGTAAATAATATTTGTACCCTTAGTTTTGTTACCATGAAAACAGTCAAAATGATTGACTCCCACCGTCGTCTATTTCGAGGTAACCGTTTATTGTATTGACAACTATTCTTTGAAAACACAAGGGTGACCATTTGAAACTCTCCGGGAGCCGTGGCACCGTACGTTGCAATTATAAGGCTTCGTTTATGTATCTACTATCGAAGACTAATATACTATAATGTAATTTTGTAAAACGATTATTTTTAAGTGTTTAATAGAGATGTAACCTGATTTCTGAAACATATTTATTTGAAATGGTAAATATATATTTCGCACGCCGCCTACTGCGTTATCAACCTGACGTAATTATAACGATCTAGCAATGAAAATGTACTAACGTCACTCTATCGTCGTGGGAAAACCTAATGAGCATCGGTGTTGCGTTATCTGTTTATATGGTAGGCTCTACATTATTTTGATGTACACTGCTCTCTACATTATGGAGAACTACCATTAGGACTTGCACAGAAAATTTTCTTCTATGTTTATAAAGTGTGTAATCATTTTAGAAACCACATGACATCCCACCTATAATATCAGACGTGGTAAACGGAGAAGTGTTAGTTCGCTTAGATGGAGCGACATGAAATATAATGGAGCTAAAATATTAGCACTATAGTGCATTTGTGAATAAACAGAATAATGTTAAATATTACAACTAAAATCACTGAGAACCTCTTGAACACTTTTCGACGAGTCACTCAACCCGAGTAATACAATAAAACTGTGTACCGAGCCTTGCTGTATAATGCAGAACCCTGTTCGCGGGTATGACGTCACATCGTTCAAGATGCGAAAGCAATTTAAGTTTAAACAATAGCTCCGTTGCCGCCCGCGCACGCCAACTTCGCCCTTGTCGGTTGACGTTAGAGTTCAAAACGGGTCGCGCCGTCGCGACAGGTACAAATGGGCACGCTTCAGGCCCGCGCTATTCTCGCAGTGTCGACGTGCACGGCGGACGGATGTTTGGACGGTTATGTTCCAAAAATATTAGGCGACGATCCCCGAAGAAACGCGAGGTGATATTCTTTCGGTGAACTTTTAAAATTTTCAGTTGAGCGTTAGGCGTGGAAAGTAATATAACATAATGAAGATGTACGAGATAAGTTAACAAGGATAAGAATAACAAAATAATAGTCATTAGAACCTTAGAACGTACGATATTCTATGTTATCTAACTTGACGACTGGGGTGTTACTACCGTCAATGATTAAATATGATTTATCGTTTAACCAACCGCCTGTTTACTATGTCCAAACCGGCGTTATACCGATATTGAAGTTCGAAATGATGCAGGCGAGACGTGAGTTTGCATAATTATGTACATCCTTAAGGCCTTCAGATGTAAGACCGATTACCACTTCGATCAACAATCAGCTTCGATAGATAAAACCACAAGGATCACACCACTGAAAGTTTATGTGACTTAATATATTAGACTGCCTCGTTGATCATGTTGGTTGCAGGTGCGACTGCCGATTGAAGGGTCGAGCACTACAAAAAATTTCTAATTTAGATTTTCTAGTATTGCTTCGGAGTCTGGATATGTGCTCTATGCATAGCAATAGGCTCACCACCTATTCCATAGTGGGACGTAAACGTAAGTGGTGCATCGTGGGAATGTTCTGCATTCCTCTGCCTACCCCTTCGGAGAGTACAGGCGTAACTTCACGAATATAACAGGGAGTCAATAAAAATTTACTACCATTTACTGATTGTGAAGTGTTGGTTTCAATCGTAGAGTCGGGTACTGTCAGGTTCACCTTACTTGTAATCCTTAGTAATGGCTTGAAGTCTGTATAATTCTGTAATCAGTGTTTGGTTATAGACGTACTCATTAACCCATGCCGAAACCTTTCGGTATGGGTTAACATCGAAGATGATTCGTAGAAGTTTATTACATAACAATTTCTGTCTCTTCCGGGATTGTAGGGGTGGTATTATAACAAAACAGTCACCAATAGTTGTAGCAGAAATCGTTTCACCACGAGAACCTATTTAATCAGGAAACCATTTATAATAAAACCGAATCTTTTCTATTAAAAGTGTATACAAAATTGACCGCCATATTCAAAAGACTTAAACAGACTGACCATAATGTAAATCTAAATTTAATTGTAAATTCTATATCTTGTACAATGTTCTAGAAAATTACAAGTTCCTTATGTAACTTTATTGAAAGATGTACTAATGAAAAATAAATGTGACATTAAAATAGAAACGTGCTACTAAATACGGAAAAAAATATTGACATCTGATCGTTATATGACCGAGATATATACCTATATAGTTACGATTATATCCGTGTAATATTCATATTGTGTTATATACATTGAACCCCGGAGGATATGTACAAAGCGAACATAATTGTATCCGGTGGGGGTGGGATATGGAAAAGTTGCTACTTCTGTTTTTGTTTGCGTTTCTTCTCATTTCTGTTTTCATTTGTTATTGACAAAAACCCGTTGGGGATTTATTATGATATATTTAAAATGATTACATTGAACTCTACTATAATGTGTGTAGAAGACATATAGCAAATATAATAACGTGGTGGTTTACTTAAAATGAGGATGTGTCTTCGTGTTAAAAAATATTCTCTCCTATTAGATTACATAGAAAAAAATATTCGAATTTCTAATATTGCTACATATTTTACAATTTTTGAAAGGACTTTTTTAGAAAATATAAATGTAGAATTAATATATTAAAAAAAGAAAAAGGGCTATTCGTCTAAGAGTATATTATTATTACGTTAAGATATAATTATTGTCAGCAGCCACTCAATTTTCTTATGATATTTCGACATCAAATAGACTAATCAACACTTCATAGAAAGTCATTCTCAAAATTACTTACTCTACATTGTCTCAAAATGTGAGGGGAAGTCAAAATAATCTCGCTGATGAGTACATTGCAATCATGGGATTCATGCTGACTAAGCGATACAATACCATGGCTGAGGGCTATGGGGTGCGCACCCCGTACGTAATCAAATTTCAGGATCAGGTGTGGAAAACATGTATTCATATTTATTTGCATATTGTGTTACATCATGATAGCGGGGCATGATTAACGGCTGCGGTACGTACGTCAGTTTAAAGCTTTTGTTCTTTGACTTATATCAGTCGCGATCATAATTATTTTGGTTCTACGAGTGTGTGGGTGCTTCTAGCACATGCTGTCCAGCATCCCTCGTGTCTACGAGCTTCATAGATCTGAAAGCCGCATTCATAATAACCATCGTTTTAGTCTCTCTAGAATTACTCGTGGACGTGTATCAACATTCTTCGAACGTCACAAAAATTACACACAAAGAATGCAATAAATTACTTCAACTTATATCTCCGCAAGTACGTTATTTGATGATATACATTTCTGAGAGAAACATTGGTTTGTTGATCGTTGATGTTGTTGTAATAAAAGTCATAAGTATCAAGTCGCATTTTATATTTAAATATTTTCTTTTCCCTTATTAGTTTAATGCAATATTTTTTTAAATGTTTTTTTTAATATTTTTAATTTGAGACAAGAGCGTGTTGTGCGCGTCTATAATCGTGGTTATACAAAAAACCATATTAATATGTAAACATTTTATTTAGAACATGTGTATCAGACGTTTACACTTGTTAATCACGTCACTGATGCATGACACGAACAAACGACTAACTAACGAACTTACGAGTTTATTTTACTACCATAATGTTACAGTTTCGTACCGCGTAGGCTACCCGTATTAACATTCCCGAGTTCCTCTTACGCGGATTTGCTATGAACATGTAACTTTACTAAGTAGGTATTACTGCATAGGTCTCTAAGTAGCTATCATGCATGCTTCAGCCAGCTCTCTAAGCGAGTGTCTTATGTGTTTCAGTAAAGAAACAAAAGCAGGTAAGTATGAATTCTCATGTAAATTGAGTTGCAAATATGAGCGGTGTCATGTTTAATTCTGCGCTGATGCAATTCTCACAGCATTTACCAGTTAGTGTTACGGAAACGATTTGTCTTTTGTCAATATGATATTTATTATTTGGTAACAGTAGCGTCTTTGAGTATGGGTGTTTGTGTATGTGAGTATTGTAGGAATGCGCATGCGGGTATATGTACATGTGCGTATGCATATGCGAGTGCATATGCGTGTGCGTGTACATCTGCGTGTGCATGTACAAATGCGTGCGTGTCTGTGTATGTGTGTGTTTTGACAATAAAAAATGATGAAGTTAAGTTATCTTTGTTATAAATTGACCGTATGTTTATAAGCGACGAGAATATTAAAGCTTCTATCTATAAATCTTATGTAAATGGAGGGCAGGTGTTGTGTTACGTAATGCCATCCAAGCTAATTAGTGTACCCCGTTATATGAAAAGGTTTTCACATCCACTTTAAAACTAACCATCCACTTATCTCAGTGCGGAGTTGAACGTGTAATATAGCATTTTATACATGTACATATTTACATTAAAACATATAACACATTGGAATATTACATACCACAACAAATTTTAAAATTGAATTTGTTTCTATTTAATTCGATGCCATTTAATTATCCGAGGAATTAAATAAATCAAATAACTCCTTGGCTTACATCAGCCGACGATAAGCGCTGTGCGGTCTTCATTTACCTCGACGGAAAATCCTTTTCGAACGCGAGTCGGAGTTTTATTACTTCCTTGCTCTTAGAAATTATAGGCGTAATATGTGAGAGGCGCATCTAGTCGGGAGTGATACATTTTCATTGGAAAAAAGAAGTGGTAATAAAAATGTACCCGGGGAAAAACGCCATGGGATTTGGAATGTTTACGCGCTGAATCTTGAATACTTGCTTTATTTGGCTTGCATATTAACGAGTTCTTAGCCACATACAAAATACGAGCGACCCTTCTGCAAATTAATGAGTATGTAAGTTTTAATGATAACTTGTCATGATACCATCCACCTACTTGTGATAATGCGCTCTATATCGGGATAAATATATAATTATATACTTATAGGTCTACTAAATAAGATTACCACAATGAAGAACGCCCTGAATGACAGCTTTGCAGCTATTCCGGCTGTTCTGATAAATACATATGTACGTGAATTAAAAATAAATGTAATATAATGCATTGTTCATAAGTCGGTCGAAGCGTACACAACATACATATGTATAATAGATTTATATCAAATTTTAATACTCTTACGTAGTTTAATTAAATTTCCGGTCGCTATTGTGTAACGATAACAATGACTTTGTCATTACTGACATCCTGATTTTAATGGTCATTACGAATATTTTACCTGTTTAGATGCCTGTTGTCGTAACTTGCGTCGTGTTCAGTACACTTTGTATTATTTAGAAGGTAGATTTAAAAGCACGTAGTACGATTGTTTAAAACGAATGCCAACTTCTATACATTTAAACAACTATTCTTATTACTTGACAATTCCCAAATGTAGCTTACTATTTCTTCTTACGTACATACACCAAAAAGCTTCACTTACTTAGTTGTATTTACTTAATTCGAGTCCATAAAATTAAGAGTTTCACATATCAACATGATTGCACTTCAAAGCGAAAATAATGAATTTAATACGGTTGTGTATTAGGTAATAATTTGTGAATTTACGCAAAGCCAGATATTTACTCTCGGCCGCTTGATCACATAGGGAAAATGTTTTAATTCCAAATTTCGACGAATTGTTGGTACTTGGAAGTATCCTCAGAAACAGTAGTTAAACCTTAGAGGAAACTGTCAGGGTTATTCAAAGCTCTTATGGGAGTGGTGGGGTTACTGAGCTCTGGTTCTTGCTTAGTCGAAGTCTGGTTTTCTTAGTCGAAGAGAAAAGTGAATAATCTGTAGAATTACATTAAAAGGATAGCTGACTAGTAATATACACGACCTTAACAAATGCGTGACACTATTATTGGCTAATAGACATGGCTATTACAGATGATTGCTTATTGAAATTGCTTATCTATTTATTTAAAACGGCACATAAAGTAAGTATTTCAAAGAGTTATTTTTTATCCGTATATTATAATAAAATATTATATTGTCGTAACTAATACGTAACTTCACGCCTGTAATCCCCGAAGGGGTAGGCAGAGGAATGTAGAACATTCCCACGATTCACCGGTTACGT
>DWEI01000385.1:0-22728 GCA_018245875.1 Mysoria ambigua
TAGGCTCACCACCTATTACATAGTGGGACGTAAACGTAATCGGTGAATCGTGGGACTGTTCTGCATTCCTCTGCCTACCCCTTCGGGGATTACAGGCGTGAAGTTACGTCTAAGGTGTGCAGGTTTCCTCTCGACGTCCTTCACTGTTATAGCAAGTGATATTTAAACTTAAAAATCACATTTGTAAAGATGTGGAGGCAAGGGTTTGTACCCGGTTTATCGGATAGAGAGGTCGAATTTCAAACCACTAGGCTATCACTGCCAAGTTGTACGATGTATATGTAATTTAAGTATAGTTTCCGAAGCGCTGCGATCTGCAAGAGTTCACGAAGAATTCGATAGGTACATTAGTAAAGTTGGTACATAATTTAATCACTTGATTTAAAAATTATGTATTGTAAAAAATATAGTATGAAATTTGTACGTATTCTACTCATTGCTCAGATCAGTAGCTGTCATCGGTAGTCGCACCCGCAACCAACACGACCAACGAGGCAGATTTATTGTGGCAAACTTGAAAATTATTTCCCTGCCATTGATTTTGAAAGCGTTAGAGGTTTAAAATCGGAGGCTGGGTTATAAAGACTAGTATTTTCGTCAATCTGCCTTGGAGGAATTCAGTCAACCTGATAAAGTATTCGTTAAAAATTTTCCTCAAGGCCTCAATCAACTCATGGTGTACGACTTAGCTACTTCTTTGTACAGGTTCACAAATAAGACGTAGTAACTATATAAGGTACGGGCAAGCGAAGTCCTCTTAAAAAGCTTATTAGCCAAATACGTAAGAAGCAAACAAACACAACGATTTAAATTCGTTCACAGATCGGACGCGGTAAACAAACATTAGAACGCCACGAACAGCGTAACGGAAGCACCATAGATCTAAGTGGCGGAGCATACGTGCGCGCGCGCCGTCTCCAATGTTTGCCCATTGATAAAGCTCGCAATTTTAGCTGTCAGTCCGGAGCGTGCCGCCGGTCGAAGCGCACGTGTCCCGCGTACCGCGACCCCGCGGTCCATGTCCTCGTGCCTCCGCTCGCGCGCATCTCGTACACACCACCACCGCACCGACGGCATCGGTGCCCACGACCAGCGACACCAGTGGCATGGTAATTAGTGAATTATAAAAATTCAAAGGATATATTACATAGTCCAAATTTTTGACTGGACGGATCCGCGCGCTACCCGCCCATTGTCTCGTAGATCTAGTAATAGGTACCGTATTACGTAATGTGTAGAATATTTAAGTTATTATATTTTATTTCATGTCCCAGTCCTTTATATTATCGTTTTTAAAGTAAATGGTAAGCTTCAAATTATTTAAAATTACAAATTGTTCCAGACTCGATCATGTGCGTTACTGCAACTGATCAATTTTACTGCTCGACATCGAGCGATAATAAAAACACTATTTATAATTTTAATGTGGTGTAAAGCTCGTCTACGTTATTTATCTGCCTGTCATTGATATTTTTAATTAAGGGAAGTTCGTGTAATCATTGATTTATGTAACGCGCACACGTCGCTATGGCAACGTGTCAAGAAGTCATCCAGTGACGTCTGTTATCTGAACTTTTGCAAATTATTATCGATCTGTTTGTGCTTGTGTCATGTAAACATGTTTATTATTGGATCTTTAGTTACAATTATATGTTATAGGCACGTGAATTTCATATGTACAAGTTTAGCCAGCGACGGAATCGAATTTTATTTCAAATATACACTACGGCGCAAGCTTTGATTGTGTAAATTTAAATACTAAACATAAAACGACACAAATGAATGTGTTTAGGAGTTGCTGATAGCCTAAATAACAAATCAGCCCTAAATATGAACTGCCTACATCCTCAGCGAATAGGGCCAGGGTTACATGCTGGTGGGTGCTGGTCCGTTATCGGTATAGGAACGGTCCGAAGGCTACTGCTTTGCGCAACCGCGTCAATCGTGTCACGTCCGCTGCTGAATTCAGTTGTGTGGGAATCTTCTGTTTCTCCCCACACAACGACTACTCGTGTGTATGTAGTTAAAAATGTGCTCCAGTTCACCATTCATTGACTCGTGTTCATATTCAAGTTGATATTATAAATTCTCTGTCTATATTACATTTTGTCAGTCATTAAACTTATTCGGATGAAACTGAAACTGAGGTAGACAGAAATGCTTTTGGTCTATCCAAATTACGTGGATGATGCCGTGAACGGAGTGACGGATAAAAATGTCTCAAACAAAGTTAATAAAGACCTGATCATAGTATATCACTCTGTAATAATGTAAATTGCAAATCAATCCAAGTTTGAGCGATCACTATATTGTTTTGTTCGACATAAAATCGGCAATCAAGGCTACCTATAATTTGCTTTAAATGTGCAAAGACGAAGGTGTGGTGTAGGAGTGATCTTAGTCAGAAGATCGATTGCGGCTATAAAAATCTTATATAGTTGCATTGATCACTCATTAGATTAGGCATAGCATGTATTTTTTTAAATGAACATGGCCGGAGTATGATCATCATTTTATAACAAAGACAAAGCTTTTTAGTCCTTATAATGTTCTGTTTCCATTATATTATTACAACTCACTATTTCAGATTCCTCATTGTTGAAATATACTTATATACTATCTCTAATTTCTAATGTATTAATCATGGCGCCATTATTGACTTATCAGATGCATTAAGAACGGTTACTGTCATGCTGGACCGCTCTTCCGCCGATATCTTTGATCGTAACGCCCATAAAGGTCCACGAGCTAAACGAATCGTGAGCTTTTAATGATCCATACTCCGATCCGTCCAGAACAAATCTATCATCATAATTTTATTAACGACTTCTTTCACGGTCTCCGGAAAGGCTTGGGCTCATTGAGTGTCCAAATCATAATAACTAAATTCATTGGATAAATATAGGTTGGAGCCGATGCTACAGATATAGTTTTGTTGTAGTGCTTGCTAGTTTCTGCAGTATTTATTGGGAAGAATGTATTTATGTTTTTATATTACAATAATTGGAATCGTTGGTATACGTCAGGGTGATAAAATAAGTCTGCCCAATTTTAGAAAATGCATGTATGTAATATTTGTACATCCCTAAACTTACATAAGATTTCCTTGTGTTGTGGACGCCATTATAACTGTATATATTGTGGTAGCAATCGAATTTTCTGGAAGCGTGTGGTGGTTGTACCAAGTGACGAGTCAAAGACAATGTGTGATTTTCGAAATTTATATTATAGAAAGATACATTGCGGGATTTTATTACCCTTTTGTCTCTTAAGAGTGCCTCGATGTTCGTATGTCGACAGAATTGTTTTGTATTTTAGATGAATTTTATTTTGCGCCTAGCATATAGGCCTCTATGAATCTGTTGATTAAGCAAACATAATATTATCTGTATTTTCTATATCTATAGAATTACAGTGTATCTGAAACAATATTACGTGGCTTTGAAAGGGATACATTCATCGTTACTATCACTATCAGAGATCATACTCTTTTATGTCCGCAGTGAACACGGAACTGCTCACAGAATCTGATATGTTAATGTCATTATTAATACTTATGTGACATAAAAGTACGTTATCGTTTACATAAATGTCAAGTAATGGAAACGATGTCACATAATTAAATCACAAATATAATTACACAGATATAACTGTTAATCTATCAGTAGGAATGCACAAGCGGAAACATTATACAAAATACGTCGTCCATCCCATGTTAACGCACACGCAACTTATCTCCGTGACTCACAAGCGGATCACGCATAAAACAAAAGCAGTTATTACAGTTTATAATTTTCTGTCACGCCAACGAGCGTCGTGCAGTATTTCAGTTTCAGTAATAACACCCGATTCTAGATAAACATGTCCCTGAATGCCACACGGACAAAACTAATTCGCTATTGTATTCATAAGTTGACTGCTCGGTCGCCCGACGCGTCTTAACGTGTGGGGCGCAACGTCTCAAATTTGAAGCTTATGGGTGGATGAAGGGAGCTTGTTTCCTTTGGGCGTCACGTGGTGCGTTACGCCGCGCGGCCGGCCGCCGTCGTCGTGAATTACAACGTGTCGTTAAAGCTGTCGGCCGGTCGTATTGTCGTCGTGCTGTGGTTTAATAAATGTTGAGGCGCTGAGCAATTACCGCGTCATTCGAAGGCTGTATCGTGGCTGTACCTGCCTTTTAATTAGTCAGTGGATATTTCACAATCTCCGTTATCTACCCACTTATCATTCTGGCGTGGAATACAGTTGTTCTTTATAACAAGATGTTTTAAAAACTTTTGGAATTCAGTTTATGATTGCTATTCGAGATTATTTCCTTAACTGTTAAATCGAATGATACAATCCATAGTATTGAGAACTAACATGACTTCTCTAAATCAAGGCGCGTGACTGGGCTCCGACTGGGCTGTGGCCCCTGGTGGGAGGTAGAATTCTAAACTCCAAGGTTATAACTCTGGATAAACCATACATATTTACTTCACTGTGATTTATTAACTCGTGCACTCGCTCGCCAGTTTGTTAGCTCGATGTCATACTTTTATTCTAATGTATTTTTTATATATATATGTGCCTTACCATGCCACAATAATAATGTTTATAATAGACTAGCTGTGCCCGACACTTCGTCCGCGTGGAACCTAACAAATTCGTAAATGAAACTAGCCTAAGTTATTTTTATTACATTAGCTATCTGCCTGTGGCAATTCTGTCAAAACAGGTTCAGCCATTCCCGAGATTAGCTGAGACAAACAAAACAATAACGTAACATCACATCTGTAATCCCCGAAGAGGTAGCCAGAGAGACAAAAATAGTAAAAAATATATGTTTTTTGTGTATAAACCGTTTTTACACCAATATACATTTAGTAAAAAGCTGTTATATAATATTACAAACATAGACTTTAAATGTTATTGAACTGTATAGATAGCAAAATAAAAATATAAGTGTATGTAGGAAGGAGACTGTACCACACTCTTCTGCCTATCTCTCCGGATATTACTTGCGTGACGTTACATATATATTTGTAGGGGCCGTGTTCTACCCCTGCTGGTTCTGAGAGGAGCGACACTGGTGATATGATAGAGTGGGTAATGTGGATGATACTTGTATTGGCTGTTAAAATTCTTCCGCGGTGCTTTTCTAATATGAAATGTGAATGTTTTAACGTAGTTATGACATTTTCTTTGCACGTGAGCCGAGAACGCGCGCTATCGTTGTTTGGCCGTGGCAAATATTGTATATTATATGCTGTTGTGGTGACGTGCGCGGTGAAGGAATGCGAGGCTCGGATTGTCATGTTACTACGGGATTATGTGTTGACTTGAGCCTCTGATGTGTAAATAAGGAAAGTTGTACCGTACAGTGTATGAAAGATGTATTGATAGAACGTAGTTGAACTGTCTCGTTGATTGAGTGACTGCGAGCTTCGTGATTGTGATATTGGTCGAGAGGTCGCAGGTACAATCTCCGGGTCGGTTACTATTGAGTTTTTTGAACTTTAAATTTCTGGTTATTGCAATAGACTTGCCATCTGTTCCATGAAGGGACGTCTAACGTAACTGGTGAAACGTTGGAATGTATTACACTCCTTCTGCCTACCTCTTTGGGGCTTACAAGCGTGATAATAGTAAAGTTTTAGTAAATGAGATTGTACACTCCTCTCACTACGGGATTACGAAGTGATGTTACGTTTACGTAAAATAACGGCTGAATAAATTTTCAGTCTTTTCAGAATTTAAAACAAAAGTATTATTTTCACGGTAGTAAAATTGTTCCTTAAAGAAGCTATTAAACTGCACAGGAATTCACAGTCCACTTATACCTGTTGAGAAGCGACTGATACAAGCGTCGATAATAAAAAGAAAATTCCATTGATGCTACATGTTCATATCTGGGTAATACCAACTTAGTCTCAGTGTAAATACGCTTAACGATCAAACGCGGGCGGCTGCGAGCAGCAATCTGTATGTGTAACACGCAGAAGTTACCTAAGCACTTGGTTTTTAATGACGTAATAGCCGCTCACTTACTACATAAAATGTATTCGTATAATTTTATCCAAGTTTTATTTTACTATGAAAACGACATACCTACATGTGCGTATGACACATATGTTGCTATCCGTGTTATACTCAGTAAACGGGGTCTGGTGGCGGCGGGGGAGCAGTTCCCGCACAAGTGCCAAGTCGAATTCCGCGTGTTGTGTAAGTCAATTTTCATAACAAAACACACAATGTTCCTGCTCAACAGCACCGGCGCAGTATCTGGCGTCGGCTCCGCGTGCAGCTGAGTGGCGCTTTGATCCAGCCCCGCGCATCCTCGTCGTATCAACGGCGGCTCTGTTTCCGCTGCGCCCGTGCCATGATATGCGATAGGCCACAAATATTGCCCTCTCGTACACGGTTCCTGGATGCGCTGAGAGTGTTACGGTGTTTGATGTTTAGGAATCTGTCTGATGTTATTAATAGTGCTCAGATAGTACGGTATCCATGTGTGTTTTAGGTTTTAATTTGATTGGAGCTAACGCATTTTTGCTCGGTGTACGGCAACAAGCTCACCACCATGAGATGTTTAAAGTAACTGGTGGAACATGGGAATGCATTTCAAGCCTCTGCGTAATTCTCAGGACATTAAAGACGTGATGTTACATAGTAACTATACATTTGCATATAAATTCATTTATTATATTCTGAGTAATGCTCAGAAAGGGATATATTTTTTATTATACATATTTGTTCTTTCCATTCACATACTTTATATAAGCTTACAAGTACTATCTAGTACTAAATGACAGACACGGATTCAGTCCTATACGAGGTAAGACCAAGTCATACATTTCGTAGGCAAATAGTAAATCTCTAATATTACTTTTATAACGACTACAAAAGCAACTTAATATAAAATGTAACATCATGCCTATTTTCCCTGAAAAGGTGGGCGGGACACTCCTACAATTCACAACATACGTTTACGTTCCTCAAGAAATAGAAATAGGTAGGTGAGCCTGCTGTCATACACCGGACACATTTCAAGCCTCAACTAGAAAATTTTAATTAGAAAAATCCAGTAGTACCCGACCCGGGATTTGATCTCAGGCCCTTCCGACTCGCAGTCGCGCTTGCAATGAACACCACCAATGAGGCAGGCAGACAACAGAAGTAACACTAATTTCGTATCGATTGAGATTCAAATAGAAACAAATATAGGTTTTTTCGAATTCGAAGGTATTATTTGTATGGAATCTTTGACATAATGCGCGGGTATTAACGACAATCGGCTCTCGATTCACCTGCGGGCGCGGCGCGCGACCGCCCCGGCCTGAAACCGTAGAAACGAATCAAGCTCTCCTATGCCGAGAGCCGGTATTACAGTTGTGTTAAATACCACGCTCGTTCCTTTCAGTCGGATTGTCGCGCTTCACATATACCACGGAAAGAATCAATATATTTCTTGTTTTGAATATTATTAGTGCTGATATTTCGAGACACGCTGCGATGGCCGCGAGACACGACGATGATTAAAAAAGTAAGTCCTTTTTAAAAAACAACTTTTGAATTTAGAACGGACGCGTAATGTTTTAGAAAAAAAAATATATGTGATTTGCTGTCGTGTCGTCTAACTGTATCAAGTTTAGAGGAGAATTTGTATAATATTATACAATTCTCATATCCTATTGGAATTTCTATTGAAGTTTGTCCTATATTTGTAGCGATTCAGCTCGAATTTGGACGCGTTTCTTACTCTACTTCACGGACGATGTTAGCCATCCAAAACGGTGAGTACTTATATCAAAATTTACAGCTGATACAATAAATATTTCACAAGGGCTTATTGTCTTGTTACAATATCACTTACTGTTGTGAAACTTCTAAGAAATTTATTAGATATACGTTTTTTTATTAACAAAGAACTTTGTTGAGGCGATAGACGTTCGTTAATCAAACATCTCTTGTTATGACTTAGAAATAATTTAACAAGTAACAAAAGTCTTGTAAGTTTCTTGAATATGAACTTATAGAACGTATAAAGTTATTACTGTTTTATAAATATTCTAAACTCAAGCTATTTTACATTTCCCATGTATTATTTGCGTTCTTTCGGTCAAACTGATAGAAAAAATGTTAAAATGTGGGGTCTTAGAACATTTGATTGCCTGTCTCCTTGGTCGAGTGGTCGTGCGTGACTTCTGATCGTCACCTCTACGGGGGCTTAAGGCGCGATGTTATAATGTAGAATAATTGATATATTCTTCTACATAGAAATATTACAGTAACTATATATTACATTTTAATTAGATATATAGATTAGATATTATATATTACATCCTAATGACCGTGGCATATTTTAGTGCACTCTGCGTTACTAAATTATTGATAAGTTTATATTACTATAATAATATATTTGGATCAAAACCTATCCTTGATCCTGTTGCAGGTTACACGCGATAACCCCAAAAGTGCATTCGCAATTTAGTGATTGTATTCAGTGTTATTGTAGCGATTCATTTATCAATTACGTAAATTCACGCCTGTTATCTTCGGAGACGTAGGCAGAGGAATGCAGAATGCTCCTCACATTTCACCAGCTACGTTTAAGACCACCTTAGGGCCATTATTCATTTAATAATTTGGAGTCAGGAGTCTCTGAGACCGGCGTGCATGTACTAGTGTGACGAGAGTGACGAATGTAGAACAAGCGCGGCAGGTTCGTAAGGACAGCGATATTTGCCACCCATTGCTCTCTGCCTTCCGTGTTAGGGACCTGGTCTGACGGTGTTAAAAACATTACAATATATTTATTTTTAAAGTTATTGAAGATGATAAAGTAATTGTAACCTTAAACTATTATACGCCAACCGTTGTATATAAGAAATGTAAAGTCGTAGAGATACATGGCGACCAAATTGGAAACGTAACGACAGTGGGACATCGGACACTCGATACGTTCGTATTTTCAACAAAAATTGTTAGCTCCACGCCAATCCGATTTGTGTCACACTTCTGTCTAATACGGTATAATCCGGGTCATCGCACCATTGTGAAGTAGTTTATGTTTGCCCGCGCGTACTCCGGCTGAGTACACAGTCTACTATCAATCTTCTTGATTGATGTCCGCGCGACATTTTTCCCTTTTATTTTGCAACCTAATGAGGTTAGTTTAATCACGATCACGTGTGGAAGGTGTCTGTGCGCACAGGACAGGTTTGTGTCTTTGTTTATTTTTGTTTTATTTCACTATTACCACTGCCACCTCTTCCATAGCGGGACGTAAATGTAACTAGTGAAACGTGGGAATTTACCTTCAAGTCTTACAATGGAATGGGGCGTAAGCGTACTGTTAAGCAAAGGACACAATATCAGACTTCGAGCCGCTACTAGAAAGTATAAGTTTAATTTAATGTAGATTAATGTAATCTAAGTTTAGTTTCATTTAATGTAGTACCTGACCCGGAATTTGAACCAAGGACGGCCATCACACTAACGAAGCAGTTGTTATAGGTTATAACATTTTTATTAAAATAAAATCTATATATAAAAACAATCGAAGAAAAAATTCTACAGTTTTTGATTAAATAGTTCTACAAATTGACTTTGGTGAGGCTTTTCTTATCAGTAGTTAATTGAATAGAACAGTTAAAAATTGAATTCACAAATATGTACATATGTATATGCGGGCGATAAATTTAAAATATTGAAATATTTGGTAATATAGCTATAACTGCACTCATGGGCATTGGTAAGTATTTTATGTATGTCACATAGAGATCAGCTAGTAACGTTAGTCCTGTTATCGATTCACTGTCGAACACGGCTCTCGGACCGGGGCTAGCGGCCGACGCTTTTTAAACGTTACATGACGCTTTTATACATTACTTGACGCTTTTTAAACATTACTTGACGCTTTTTATACATTACTTGACGCTTTTAAAATATTACTTGACGCTTTTTAAACATTATCTGATATAATGACGAACCAGAATATGTAGAGGAAACTTGTACACCCTAAGTGTAAAGATTTATTAAAGTCTATAGTTAACTTTTAATGAATAGTACTAAATTGTACAGTGTCTTGGTTATTTATTAATTAATTTAATTATTATTAATTATCACGCCAGATGGTTTACGAGTGAAGTGCAGAGCACTACTAAGGAGAGTTCTTATATTCAATTAAATACATTATTGAGACATAGTTTAATAGTACAAACGAAAGCTTCAACTGGTTTCCGATTAACACCCGTGGCGGCGCAGGCTCGCGGGCGCGCGGGAGGCGGCCGCTGCGGCCACAGATCGTGGGACTATCGATCCATCAATCATTGGTGTCAATGTCAAATGTCGGGCGTGTGCGGCGCCTCGCCGTCTGAGCTCACGTTACAGTTCGTTGACACCCGAATATTCATAAAAATGTTTGTTTACATAATATTAAACATGTACATTACACACGTGAATAAAACTTCTAATGTCATCATCAACGATTAGATCGGCTCGCTGATGGCCGCGAGTGACCAATTAGAAGGGTTACGGCCACAGTCTGCCACGCTGGCCAAGGGCGCGTTAGCCGACTTCACAAGTCTTCTAGAACATGGAAAATTTTAAGTTACATGTAAAGTATAGTATTTATATAAAAATCCACATTAGCCTTAAAGTGTACAATATAGGATTTAAGATATACATATGATATTAAAGTTTGTACGGAATGAGAGGATGGAGATTTGTTTTAAATATATCATTTCTAATAAATTAATTTTTAATTCGTTTGTTTTTTTAAAAAGAGCATATTTTTTGGCTTGTCTATTATTATACAAAACGAATTTTCAACTTTTCAATACTAATATATAACTAATATATACTATATACTAACATAAATCTAATATATACTATATACTAACATAAAACTAATATATACTACATATATATACTATACTAAATTACATGTGTAGTAATTTTATATCAAAATGACTTACATAGTTAACAATCACATTAAGCCCGTTCGTTTCTCGTGTTGGTCCTGAACGCGCACTGGGTCCTTGTAGCCGGCGGCCACCGCAGCTATTTATTAACATTTTAATTATAAACCTCTGGATCTGTTAATCGTTTACAAAGCGATCAACGTTAACCACTAAATCGTTTCTTTTGTGCGCACAGAATAATTTATTGTTTTACAATACACATATCACATTCAGACCGGCGTTTGTTATTAACGCGGCTTTTGAGGGGAGTGTCTTTATACCAATTTATACATATATAGAGTTCACTTAATTTAGGGCGTTATTAAGTCAAATCGGATTTTTGAATTTTGTTTTCCTTTTAACAGTATATGTTCCTATAACTTTTGGTATAATATTTGTAGATTGTATAAGTAGTATTATGTTTCTTAAAAACTTTTAAATTCAAATACGGAACTTAGCTTTTGATAATTAGGTACCGTATTTGCCAATGCCATTTGACAATGGAATAAAAGACTATGAAAAATGTACCGAAAGTTATTAAAATCATACGGAAATCTTGACTACGGGCGTCATGCGTGGTGTTACGTTAAGGTATATCAATGTTAAATATAGATAGCTTTTTAATTAGATAAAAAACTTAAAGGTTCAGATATTAATGATATTATATTTAATGAAGTTACGTATATTTAATGAATGTTATTCCAGCAACGCGTATCTTTGTTCCAATAATAATAACTTTTATGTAACAAGTATTGAATAACAAGTCCGTTTAATAATTTTGAAAAAACTGTACTTTTAATGGATTGATTATTTTAATAGAATATGCTTTTAGGATACCTTCAACGAGCATGGGTCGGCAGATGGGGTACTCTTAAATTTTTAATGCTAGATTGCGTAGATCTTAACCAAAACAAAGCAATACATCTCAAAACCGGTCGATTTCTAATGACTAAAAATAAAAAATATATTTACTTAAATTTACGCTTTTCATTCGCCAAGAGGTAAACAGAGATGGTATTACACTTCCACGTTTCACCATTGGCGTTGTATCAACGCGAAATAGGGTTTATTACCGTGTAAACACTGTAGTACAGCTAGTGGACACTATCGCAGCGCGGCCCGCGATGCAAGTCGGCGGTAATGCCGGCATCGCGACGGGCGGAAGAGCGCGATGCATCACCGCGGAGCGATCCTCTCGACGGCGCGCTCGCTGGCCTCGATACCGCCGTCCTGTAGGCGAACCGTTCGGTGGCACTGACTGAGATGATTCTATGGTATTTTGTTGTTAGGCAGTTTGGTTGTGTTGTACTTGACACTGTTGTGAGTGGATTGTGGCGATAACGTTTAGACATACCTTGTACTCGTAATGGTGATGGGGTTTGAAATTATGATGATATTAGAACTATAAAGATAAATAAATATGTAATGAGATATATGTTTATTCATTAACAGTCCAAAGTTAGTACAATTTGTTGAAAGAAACATTTCCTTAATTAGAACTTTAGAGTTTGTTGTGCTTTGTTTATTTATTAATTACATGATCCTTTCATGTAGTTGCTAGCTTTGTATTAAATGAATTCTTGCTCTAGTGGTTAGCGAACCTGTCAGCTGAGCTTAGGGACGTGGGTTCGATTTCCACCCGGGACAAATATTTGTGAGATGGACACGAGTGTTTGTGCCGTTTCGATGCAATTTTATCTAAGTAAGTATGTATCTAGATATATTATGTATATATAGTTTATCGACTGTTCGGTTGCCACAGCACCGGGTCTACGCAGTTCAATCTCAAATGGCTGTGTGTAGAGCTGTTTCAAGCTGTTGTTGTTATTTTATGTTCACCAAATTGCACGTATTCTTATGAAATAATAATATCATAGAAGTCGAATTTAATGCGTATGACTGATACATTGAGTATTGTAATTGCTCGTTAAATTAAAAAAGTAATAATGTGATGGGTCATATAACAATATGTAACATGTAAATGAAGTGTTTTTGTACCACTATTGGCTGCGTTATTTACTGCGAAACATTACGCCCGCAGTCCCGGAAGAGACAGGCAGAAGAGTGTAGTGCATTTCCACGTTGCGTTTACGCTCCACTATATCGTAGTAGTAGTCTCACATATCCAGACTCCGAGACAATACTAAAAAAATTAAGTTAGAAAAATACAATAGAGCCTGATCTGGGATTTCAAACCAGGACCTCTCGACCGACAGTTGTGCTTGCAACCGACACGACCAAAGAGGCAGTTAAATTAATTCAACCAAATATTGAATACATTGCTACTAACATCGGTTTTCGTAACAGTGACCTCTGATAAGATTTAAGTACGACAATATCAAGTGATGCGCCTTCACTGACCCCAGCTGACTGAATGTAGGCCAGAAGATTATGAGAGATTTTTATGAATTTCTTCATTCATGATTGCCTCGTTGGTCGTGTTGGTACCAGAGCAACTGAAGAACGAAAGGTTTAAGTCTTATTAGCTTTTTCTTACTTACATTTTCTTGTAGTGGCTCGGAGTCTGGATATGTGCCCGATGCATGGCAATAGGCTCACCACCTATTCTATAATGGGAAGTAAACGTAACTGGTGAAACGTGAGAGTATTCTGCATTCCTCTGCCTACCTCTTACGAGATTACAGACGTGAAGTTACTTTTTGTGTTTTATTTTTTGCAAGGTGTAGGCAGAAGACTATCGTACGCTCTCGCAATTTCTCCAGTTACATTCGGCAAACCGACCCTATTGTTATATACCGGGTTCAAATTCAGACCACAAACTATTACTAGGAATTCCCCGTAACATATATCGAATGGTTGCCGACCCGGGGATCAAATCTAGGACCTCTCACTCACCTACCACTGCCAACGAGGCAGGCTTTATTTACGTGTTTGAAATAATTATATAAGTGAAGTTAGACAGAATAGTAGTTTTGTTTGTAAGGGCCGACGGTCTGTTTGTATAAGCGCGCGTGCGTGCTGTCGCGGCAGGACCCCGTGCGGCGCCCGCGGACGGACGAGCGGTCGACCGCGCGCTCGGCGGCTGTCGCGACTGAATTATTATTTTAAACGGACCCGCTTCCATGTGATAAATGTGTTATGCCACGAACGAGTTTTTATTACACGCGCACAAGTTTTTTGATATTTTTTTTTAAATCAATATCTAGGGACGTCTCCACACGGCAATGTTATCGCGTAGTAGGCCGAGGCTCTTTTCTTTATCATTTTGATAAATCATAATAATGAGAATTGTTTTAAAGTGATGTATGAAAATTATTATGTACGTCCGCTAGTATCAGCCCACTGTTGGGCACCAGCATTTTCCCGGTCGTCAGGTTCTTACTCAGCCTTATAATAATTTGTCAATCATTTATGCAAGTGGTTTGAGTCAATAATTATAGTAACCTTTGATGCATACATTTCTTACTTACTCAAATAATATTAACATGTAATAATATTAAAATAATTTCGAATCCAGATTAAATTGATACGCTTTTATTATTAGTATTCCCGTGAATATATGTAGAAACTGCGAAGCCTCGGCGCTCAGTTTATTCAGATTTTGATAGCGTGCGCGTGTTATGATTGGGAATGTAACTGTCGTCCAATCTAAATAAAACGTGTGCCGCGACCCTTAGCTGTTTATCTAACGGCGCGAGGTGCCCTTCGTTAGGAGCGAAAGTTCGTCAGCTACCACTCGTTGCCCACCGAATGTTTACTTTTGTTCATATGTAGCGGGCCGAGCCGGCGGGGGCGCTGTACAATAGCCGAGTGATTCCAGCTTTATGTCGTGTAATATTTTAAAAGAAACGCCTTCGTCATCGGGATTATTGGGAGTGAAATGTTTTATAACTGTCAACGTTGGAAACGGAATGCTGGAAATGAATGTGTAATATTTAAATTAAAAATTAAGTAAGAAACTGGTAATTGCGGAATTGAAATACATTCGTATTTATTTTTAGTTTATTCTCTGTTAATTTCAATTTAATTGGATTAAAACATAGATTTTTTTATTTTTATATATTATGCTATCAGCTCGTCAGGTTCCTCATGTGGTCTACAGTCTACACTCCATAATGTGCAGGTTGTGGAGTCAGTACCATCCACAGTGTTTCTCAAACAGTGCACCTGAGGGTCGTTCAAGTGTGTCATGAAAAGTGCCTTCAAGGAGGGCGACTTCAGTAACACTTCAGTATGGTGTTGTATTGATATAACTCAGTAGTTGTATAAATATAACACCACATTGACCACGCCCTCCGTCTTGCTGAAGTAATGATATACGCAAAGGGGCTTCCGGTGGCTGGGCACGAAGAACTGTGCCCGAACTCAGTAGCGTACTGTGCGGGACACCTATATACAGCTTCAGCAGGGAACTGTTTAATCATGATCGTTGGCCGTATTGGTTGCAAATGCGACTGCCGATCGGGAGGTCCCGGGTTCGATTCCCGGGTCGAACGCTACAAAATTTTCTAACTAGAAAATTTTCTGTTAGAAAATCTAATTAGAATTCTTGTAGTGACTCGGAGTATGGATATGTACCCATCTATTACATAGTGGGACGTAAACATAACCGGTGAAACGCGGGAGTGCTCTACATACCTCTGCCTACCTCTTCGGGGATTGCAGGCGTGAAGTTACGTATTTTTAATTAGTAGAGTTACTGCCTCTTATCTACCTCATCTGTACAGGCCTGGTGTTACGTTGATGTTACCTACAGGTTCAATAATGTGTGTAACTTTGAAATACGATTAAGGAGATGACTCTACAGGTTTTATTCATATCCTTATCCGAAAATAAGTGGGACAATGGGATGTGTCACTGGGGACGTGTGTGACCCACTGACTCACACACGCCCAGGCGGGTCATCAGCGGGCACCGCAAGGACCTTGACGGTGATCCTCAACCGTATAATAATGCCTGCTCAGGAATTCCCGTACTCCGTTCTAAGTTACGCACGACCAAGTGTCCACTATCACTTGGTCATATTGAAAGTATGATCATAGTTTTGTGTTCATTCTGTCATCTGGACATGCAATCGATGGCCAACCAGCATAGATCAAGGATTTATTGAGGTATACGCTCTGAAATATATGCCTCGGTCACGTCGGAACTATATTTCATGAAAAAATATAAAAATGTAGAAAATACATTTTACGTCTGTAAAGATACAGCTATTTTTGCTTAATGCTCTCTTCGTTCCTACCTGTAAAAAAGAACTTTATAAATAACGTGTACAAAGCGGCTGTTAACTTCCAATGGGTGACTCGTATCCTAAACTGTACTGGGGGCGATTGATTCAGTTCGTGTCTCTAATATCGGGAGTGATCAAAGGATAGCGGTAGCGTATACAACCGGTTACCGACTGAGGTTCGTACTGAGGATTCTTCGGTACACGACGCGAGTACCCATTGGTACATCTCCCTTTGCTCTCTCGAGTGGATGTGTGTCTAGCGACGCGTGTGCAAGTGTCCAAGCAGATCGTTCTTGTGGCTCGGTAACAATTTCATAACGCGTGATGTGCTCGCTACTTACAACGGTCGATAGTAAGCAAGGCGAGCCGTGGGCGGCGCGTGACTCACCGGCCGCCGCGAGATGGTACCTACTGCTCTATATACGGACATATTCATAAATCATTTTTATTGTAAATAAAATGTGCTCTAACCGTCTCCAAGATTACTGTTTTGATAGAGCCATGCTGAACTCATTGGCCTTTGATTAGATTACTGAAGCGTTAAGATATATTTGAAAATATAAGATCAGAACAGTTATGTTTTACCATTCAAATCTAAATTGTTATCGTAACTTCACGCTTGTAATCCCCGAAGAGGTAGGCAGAGGAATGCAGAAAACTCCCACGTTTCACCGGTCCCGTTTACGTCCAACTATGGAATAGGTGGTGAGATCTAAATAATTATAATTGTATTAATAAAAACAAGTTGCACAAAAGGTGTTATGAATTTCCAAGTCTTTAAGGAGAGCCGATGGTATTTAATTTAGTTCGCCTTAAACTTAACTTTTATAGGCGCCGACTCGCCCGGATTAATCTCTGGATCATTAATCATTATCATTATCTCTGGATAATTAACATCTGGATCATTAATGAAGTTTGGAAGCACGTATAGTTTTTCGAAAACAAACAGATTACACAGAGCTCGCTGACGTCAGATCGACGTTCGCGACGTCACACGCCAGCGCAGCTACCGGAATGGTGCACATTTCTGTGCGTCCACAATACAGTGGAGATATAAGTCAATGCGACAACAGCAGGAGCGGCCGGCGCTCGGCCCAAGCGATCTGTGCCGAAATGATAACGCCGGCCGACGACCCGCGCTCGCCGCTCGAACAATCGCAGCCACTATGTTTAGTCAAAATTGAGATTCACGCGGCATTCGTGGACGGAGCATCTGCTAGTACACTGTACCTCTAGCTGTAAGAGAATTATAATCCTTCCAGAGCTTCATCCACAGAATATACATCATATGTAGAACAATCCAAGTAATGTACGCACTGTTATTGTGTATTTAGTTCACGCACTCTTTTATGTGGGTTTTTTACAAGCGTGTCTGTCCTTATAGCTTTGTGAGGCTAGGTAACGGGTTGAATTACGAGTTGAGTTTTTTTAAACTCGTGTACTACAGACCGTGAACTACCTTGATATTAGATAGCCAAATCTATGTAGTTCCAGAAGTGATTTCATTATTAACTTTCAATCATCCTATTATTTTATTCAGAAAGGGAATACGTTTCCAATAATGGAAGCATTAAAGGGGCGAGAGGAAAACTTGTCTCCGAAGGCGGGTTTGACGGCAGCGTGCGTGTGCGCAGGGGGATGGTGCCGCGATGCTGCGGCTGAGCGCGCTGCTGCTGCTGCTGGGCGCGGCGGCGGCGGACCCGCGGCTGCAGAACGGCACGCGCGCGCGCCACTGGCCGCGCGGCGCGCGCACGCTGGGCGACCGCGCCGCCGCGCAGTTCGTCGGGTGAGTGTCGCGCGCGTCAACGGGCTCCAGTCGTTACTGCTTACACGGTTCCGTTCGACAAGCAGGTAGTAGATAGAACTAATTATAGTTATTATACAATGGTAATATTAATATTAATTTATGTTTTTTTTATGTCGTTTTGAAAAATTTATGATGTAAATAGAATATGGCAAGATAATATAGGGTTACTTAAGCCAACGAATAGAGTGTAGGCTGTAATGTTATAACTGATATTTTACCAATGAATGAGTACAAATATATATAAATCCAATAGGTCAGTGGTTAGTAGAACAAGTTTAAGTGGCTATCTCCAGAGTCCTCAGGACCCAGGACATAATGTTAAGGCTGAGAGAATCTAACACGGAAGTACTCAAAAGAGATGTTTGTCTCATTTTATGATGATGTTTTGTTGACTGGTTGTGCTGGTAGACAATTACTGATGTTCACGTGAAAACTACGCAAAGCGATGCAAAGACATTGTAAGAAGTTATTGTGACCAATGAAGCCTAAGCTGGAGTACCAGAGATGTGCCGTGTGCACCTGCCGTAGTACTTAGAACTATAGACTATGAAACGTTAGAAAAGTATATTAGAATTGAGTCCGAAGCTTTAATAAATTATTTATTAAAATACAGTCGAAAACACCACAACACCAATTGAAATATAACGAATTAAATAATGATAAGAAGACCAAAATAGAGACTAAATTTACGTGTCATTGGTTTAAAAAGAATCTTAGTTTTAAAGTGAATGCCTTGAATTGTCACATTCTCGCAATAATACTTTGAACAGACCTTCCATGACAATATTCTAAGGCTTCTTTTGCGTTGATCTATCTAACTACACGAGCGCGTAGTCGATGACTGCGCTGGCCGAGGCTGCTCTGAGAGGCTGCCCGATGGCTATAATTATGTTGCCAAGTACGTTATCCTTGTAACAGAACATACTTTGAGCGCCAATATTACGACGCTAAGGAGTAGGTACTTGTGTTGCATTACTAACATTAAATGAACAATTTATTTGCTTTTATTTACACACAAAAGTTTATTTTTAATGTAATTTTGTTATGAGAATGTAAATATTTTTTATAATCGTTTTACTGGTATTGGAGTATAAATTCAAATGTTAAGTTTCGTGTTCTTATAAAGTGGATACTTGCATTTAATTGAAAATATAACGCTATTGGTGGATTCAACTCGTATTCCTTTCATCGGTTTTATACATTCCATTGATGTTGTGGATTGAGATAAATTACCTTACAAAAGCTCGAAGAGTTTTATTTAATATAGTACAAATGTAGTCTTTATTTTATTCTTTGTACTGAGTTACACCCTAAATTCTTTTTCTCTGAATGTATTCTATATCTCCATGTTTCATGTTGTCCTTCTCAGATTATTTCGTTGATTATCTTTTGGTTTTAAAATCTTTCTGCTTTTAGAATAAAACCTATTGTGATTTATTCCAACTTTTATTTTGTCGCTTCACCGTTTAAATGCGCGGTTTTGATGTCGCATTAAGCAAACGAAATATTGGTTCATTTTAAAGGCGGGTATCAATCGTAAAAGTCTTTTTTGCGTCCAGAGCTCAGGTGCCGAATTTAGTACATTGTATTAAAGCGGGTGTTCAAATTAGATGGTGTTAAAAAGCTAAAACGTCGAAACGAGGCGCTGAAACATGCGTCTACAGAGCGAGTGACGAACGTCAATACCACAAGGGGAGGTGTCGGAATGCGGCTAAGCATCAAAGAAGGAAAAATGCGTGCGTGCGGGCTGCATTCAGCTCTAATCGCGAGTGCATCGCTCGCGACGCGCAATGCATATTCACGCGCGTCCGTATTTACATGCCCGGCGCGATTGATGTACAAATTGTGCTCAGGTGGCCCTTACCGGGAACCGTAAGAATAGCCCGTGGATGCGGTTGAGGTGAGTTGGACGTGGAATGCGCGAAGCAGACAGTAACAGAGCACCAATCCGCAGATAATTCTGCGCGAGCAGTCGAGTCGGAAGCGGCAGAGCGTTTCAATTATTTACTTAGATTGCCGCTTTCAATGATCGCTTCAGTCAAGTAGCGCATGATTTATAAGCTCGGGAAGTAAAGGAGTCGATAAATAGAAAATATTAAAATAGCTAAGAAATTTATTTCGGTTATTTCTATTGTTATTTTCTTTCACTGTTCTTTTCTTTTTTAGATATAATAAAAATTCTTCTAAACTGTCACTGAACGCACAGAATACTTATCATCGGAACTTGACGTGTTTGGCAATTTTGTGCTAAAGATGTAGAACGGCACAGCGTCAAAATGGTCAGGTATTACATCAGTTGAGTAGTGAAAGGAAATTTGTTCAAAAATCTCCAAGTCAGAAGTATTCCCAATCAATATTCACTAGTGGCAAAATGATATTCGTCTACAAATTGCGATGGTCACTTCATTAAAAAGACAGTCCAGATTTTTTTTTCTAGCTGTTTTCTTTTAACTCTCAGCTACGCATCTACGGATCGTACAAATAAAAGGCCGAGGAAAGCAAAAGTATTACCATATGATATACTTTTGCCCTCTATAAAATTCATTCTCATATGGTAGTTGACGATAAAATTAAAGTTTTGAATGAGCGTGTATTTGCAAGTGACATGTATGTTTATAAGACAATTTTGGAGGGCATGAAATATAATTTCATTGCAGTGAACTGAAGTGACGAACAAGAATTCAACAATTACGAAGCTACTATTTTCGTTAATCTAAAGACTCATGAATATTACTGAATAATTCATAATCAAAAATCGAAGCGTTTAGTGCACGCGCCCCTCAAAAGTTCCCAAAAAGATAATGTCGATGTTCTCATTGAAAACCTGATCCCGTTGGCACAGTGGCAGAAGCTACTAAAGGGCCTTACAAATTAGTGAACCCGACACCGGCCGCGCGACAGGGAGGGAGCGCGGCAACGCGACACCGCCGTGGCGGCGGCCACGGCTTGATGAGTTCCACGCCGGTCGTTCGGCAGCGGAGTCGTTCGAGCCCGGCAAGAGTTCAGTGGGACGACGCAACTGACTCAGCCAAGGACGCGTGATATGCGCTGCCATTTCCTGAAAGTACATGTAGGCTGTTAATGTATTTTCATGTCAATATTGTTGTACCAATTTTTGACATGTCAATAGTAAATCACTCGAATCTAAGATACTGTCTAAGATGAGTTTTTTAAATAATACACTAAAAAAGTTAAATATTTAATGGGTTGGATATGGAAATAATGTTATTATCCGCGGAAACTACATACCGGATTTTGTTTGCTCGCGATCCCACAAGTTGTGAAGCCAAGAAGTGTCCGAAACTGAATCCACGTTTACTTAGAAAAAACTTTTTCCCATTTATCTTGGAAACTCTTAGTTAATAAACTTGTTACGGATTTTATATAAAAAGTTATCACAAAATATTGAAACTGTGGATTTTGGCGAAAATTGTTATATATGCTAACGGTATCGAACATACTCGTAGAGATTTATAAATGATAAAGAAAGTAAACGTCTGTAGTATTGAGATGTTAGCATTAAAGTTGTATGCTTATGTGCAAGAGTGCGTTGGGTTACAGAGGAACTTTCGGCAGATTACAAGTGTGCAGTTATATGTTTATAACAGCCGAGGTTCAGGGGTTCTAGTTTGTGAAATATGTATTATGTCTCCACGCTCACCTCTGGAATATTTAACCTTAAAGAACTGAACGAATCTAATGTCGTTACCCGAAGGAGACGCTTAACGCTTCCCCGACCTCTGACCTAAAAACCGAATTAGTTCCAGCTCAAAAGGCTTGACAAATCGTTACAATGACCAGCTGGCAATTACAAGGATATACTCATTAAGGATGAAACCAGGCTGTTATTGTGTGTGATGTAAGTTCCCGTGTTTAACTGTGAGCTGGATTTCTCTGTGATCCAGCACATATGATTTTTGAAGATTTGTAATTTAGCATTTGAATCCATTTAAGAATGGATTTTAAAATAAACATTTTCTTGATTACATTAAAGAAAATATACAAGATCCAGGAATCCGGCTATGATAAGTAGACGCGGATGTACTCCAAAGAATAGCACCTCAAAATGAGGTAGGACTTTTTCTGTTTTAGTCGGTCGGCTAATATACTAAGTACATATACAATTCTGTATATAATGTTTGATGTAAATAATAGCCTGGAGAAGAAATGAAATCCAAAACCAAATACTTAGAAGGCAGATTCACCGTTAGATTACGAAGCCTATAAAAAGTGGATAAAAGGATAAAATCCTTTTTCTTTATCATTGATCTATGCATTTATAAATCGGACGGTATAATAAAATCGTACATGATGTACTGCGGATGGCGTATGTCAATAATAATATAAGCATATGTTTATGCGCCTTACATAATAATATTGGACTTTTTATAGACGTTGCGTAATGGTCAGCTCAGAGCCTGCTTGGAAGTATGAAAAAGACATAAATCCACACATCGTTGACAACAAAGGGCGCCCGTCGGCGGTCGACTGTTGATTCTGTTGTATTACATTTAACATGCTTTAACTGCGCATTGACTTTGTGTCATGGTTTACACTTTTTCTGTGTGGTGTGAACGAAGAGTGACGAGTATGAAATATAAAGATTATGGTAATTGATCGTTTAGTTTTATAATTGGTCGTGTTAGTTGTATGTGTGACTGCCGATCGGGAGGTCCCGGGTTCGATTACCGGGTCGAGCGCTACAGAATTTTCTAATTTAGAATTTCTAGTAGTGGTTCGGAGTCTGGATATGTGCCCGATGCATGGCAATAGGCTCACCACCT
>DWEI01000386.1:0-22693 GCA_018245875.1 Mysoria ambigua
ACGAGGCAGTCAAAATGAAATATGAACTAATAAAATATCCTCATATCAGATAAAATAACATTCAATCTTCACTGTTCGTTTTAATATTTCATTTTAATAATAATTATAAATCTATATGTTTATATAGCGTTACTCTATTTTCGTTCATGTAATAAATAAATGTGATAACTGCGGAGTTAGGGAATGATATTTAAAAAGTTTGTGATCAATTGGTCTACTTTCAACGATATATTTTAATAGAACTTGGTATACGTATAAATATCTAAGAACAATTCTTAATTCAAATGCAATTTGTTATTTTAAAATTATATAGCTTGTTATTCTATAAAGTTATATATTTAAACTATTAGCTCTACCTCAATGTGAAATTTATATCATCATCATTGGCCTATGCCGGTCCACTGTTGGACAAACCTCTACAAGAGCACGCTACTAAGCTCGATCTTCAGTTCTTCGTATCCAACCCCTACCGATTAATTTCTTCGTTCAAAATATTTACGAACATTAACATATAATTATTCGTTTAACGTAGTAAATATCTAATATTTACTAACAGTTGTCAAAACCTATATTAATAAAGGTCTCAGCTCACTTCTACGTCCATAGAATGTAATATTAAATTGCACATAACAAGATTAACTTGAGATCGGTCTGATATAAGGTCATACTAGGTCAAGTTTGTCATAACAGATTTGGACGGAACACAGATTTTCTAGTACATCGGTACCAAATAACAAATTCTTTACTTAAGATTATGTCTCAGGAGATAATCTAAAAGGTTTATGAATTTCGACAGACCTAGGGTTGCTGAATTTTTTTATTTGGAAACTTGTGCATATATAGCTAGATATATCATACTTTATCCATTGCTGTAAGATTCTATTTTTTAAAATATAAAACAATATATTTCCATATTTGATATATAATTACGCAAGGTCCCTTTTCGGCGTAGGCAGAGAATGCGGAGTGCCAAAAATCTACGTACCAACAATCTCTAATATGTTATAATTCGTTTACATTTTATTAGATAAGTATTTCTTATAACTTTTTCTAGTCACGAATATACCATAGTGTACAGGTACGATAAAAAATGTAGGGCGGTGTAGATGACGAAACTAATACATTTTCAAACTGACAACATCCTACCTAAATTCAAAATAATTTTTGCAACGCATTGTCATATCACTGACAACCCTAAATGAAAACATTTAAGCAACATAAACCTCCGATTTCCGAATCTGATTCATTGTTGAACCGCTACATTATTTTAACCGCATTTGTTTTTTTTTTTATTTTAATACAAAGTTATGAAGCAACGATCACAACAACAGGTACAGATCGTATCGGAACTATTTGCCAAGAACAAAAATATTTATTACAACGATTTAAGCTGTCATTATTGTTTAACAAACATTATATAGTAACACGCCGACATTTACGCGATGCGGTAAACATTAAGTAATTTAGAATTTTTCTAATGATATACGTCGCGTGTCATTAGGGGATAATATATTTTAAAGTGAAAGCTAATTGAGCTATAATTAAAATGTTGACAAAGTATTTTTCATAGCAGATTGAATAAAGAAATTAGGTACTACTAAACAATACATAATGAAACATTGACGTACGTGCGACAAACAAGGGGTCAGCGAATGAACAGTACGCAACAAGTTTCGCCATTAAAATCAACCGCTGAATCTGTTGCGGAATTTTAATATATTCAATATATTAAAGCAACCGCTTGATTGACAGCCACAATCAATCCAATCAGTTTTTAGCGCCGTGTGTTTCACTTTACCCCCAACACCAGACACGCCTAATCGTTGATTACCTGGAAGAAAACGAACGCAAGGTTAGCTACGACGATAATGGAAATTAACAAACATTACAAAACTGTGCAATTTGATACATTGTGTTCGTATTGTGTGTGAATGGAAATTGTGATTGCCAATTGTATTATGCTCGTGAAATTATCACACCTGGTTGCGATTGGCCGGAAAACTTTTACGAGATCACTTATGAATAAAACATTAGTACGTACATAGTATGTGACTATATAGAATTAGAATAGTAAATGTCAGTGGTATCCTAAACCGGCGCAACGTGCTATGATGAAAGTAAAAAAAAAGAGACGATGCTTTATATAGAAATATTAAAAAAAGACATTTTAAAAATGCACAACGATAGAATTTACCTATTTCTCAGTCCGTATCGCTGAAGAAATACAAATCAGTAATCGATCAATCATTTTCACTCTTTCCCCGCACACTAGCATCTAACAGTAGGTATTATTTTCAATTGTCTAAACATTTTGCTATCGTTCATCATTATTATTTTAGTGTGACCCTCTTCAACATTATTATTTTAAAGTTACATAAATCTTACTACCTAAACGGTATATCTAAATGAAAAATCGTCCAGCGTATTACTTGTGCTTACGTTCCATTGACCCCGCTGCAGTAGAATAAATATATCCTCATATTTCATCTTCGTGTTAGTAATAAATATATCACAAGTAAATATTCTACCAAGCGTTTAAGTTCCTCTAGAAATGTGACCCAGGACTCTTCAACGTTAGTATTGATAGATCTTTTATAGGAACATGTACTACAATCTAAGGGGGCATCTACAATTCCATCGAACGGGATAGCGACTATGAGCTGGCTTGTTATGTATATATAAAATACAAATAATATTAACAGCTTATTTCGTCATAAGTCTGTTCCTGTCAGTTCTGTCAGCCGAAAAAAGTCAAGCAGCGAATAGATACGACTAGAGTATATACATTAGATAGATAAATTCATCTTTGGTCCGATATATAGCAATAGTCTCACCTCCCACGCCACAGAGGGACGTAAACGTAACTGGTGACACGTAGGATTGCGCTGCGCCCCTCTGCCTACCTCTTCGGGGACTACACGCGTGATGTTACTTCAATATTCCGAGTATAACGTCCGCTAAATGTGTCTGGCATGATAACCGAACAATAGTCGCATGTTGCGTCAATGCGAATGACATACACATTGTCGAACATTCCCATGCGTCGGCCGACCCCGTGTGAAAACGCTAGTATTGTTGTGCGTTTCCAAGCGGCGTATAATTATTGCGGCGATTGCCACTGTCAGTATTAAGCTATTAACGCGAAACGATCGTGCGCCTTGATATTTCCACTCGATTTCATAGAGCATATCTGATACATGAACGCGTTGAAAACAATTGTTTATGATGAATATTCGACTGAATGGTTTATTATTTATGAGCAGTACAGACACTTCGTAATGCACTGAATATTTTTTTCAAACTGCTCCATTTTATAACTTAATGAAGGCTAATAAATTCGAGCTATCTATACTTCCGGAAGGTTCTAGACTCGGTATCTGAATAGAAGTTTGTTCTTGACAAAATATTAATTCGCCATTATAGATAATTACAGAATTATCTAAGTGTACAATGTTTGTAGTCCTTATACAAAGAACACACTTCGCGATATACTAAAATAAAATGCGAATAGACGCAGGTGTCGTGGGAGTTCATATGTATGTAACAGACTTCGCAATAAAAAAATGCCACAGTACAAAAACTTGGCTCAATTTCCATTGCTTTGCTGAACCTCTACACACAGTAAGCCAAGTTTTTCTTTAAGCAAACACGTACTCAACGGATAGGTGAGATTTTTCTAAGCCACGTCAACGTATGGCCATAATAGGTGCTGTTATCGCGATCTGTATAACACGCAGCGCCGGAATAACCATGTCTGAGCCCCCCCCCCCCCCAGCATCGCAATTCTCAGTGCGACTTCACGATTTTCCAACTTTTTAACTTACCTTAAAAATGCTCGTAATTATGTCAAGCACCGTATATCTGCAGGTATCGTTATTGGGGATACAAATCTTCGAATTGAATTTTCATTCAATTTAAATGGTTACGCGGGGCCGCTAGCCGATGCGGGACCATAGATACTTGCCTTATGGATTTTCCGGTCCTGATCGCACGGAAGCAACACCAGTTCGCAATTTCCTTGAGCAGTACTTGGATTATCCACTTATGTAAGGATTCTTTGCCATTAAACGTTAAACACGTTACCCGATCACGATTTTGTGGATGGTTAAAATGGCCTAGGTAGGTACATGAGGTCAATGATTTACTATGAGTATATAATTTCTCATCTACTTTCCCCCCAGGGGTAGGGAGGGAATTGTAGGATACCTTCAAGATTCGGAATAGGGGTAAGCCTATTGTCACATACCGGGTACAAAGGTTAAGTTCGAGCTGATGGTAATAATTCTGAGTTATAGAACTCAATAATATTTGACCCGGAGATCGAAAGCGGAACCTCTCGATTGATATTGAGGCTTGCAATAACTGGACCGACGTGGCAGTTATACCTTCTAAACCAATAGTGATAGAGGACAATATAACGTTACGAACTTGTATCGTATGATGAAGTATGATGAACATTCTCATACGATACACGCATACACACTCATGGGCGTGTATGGACACACACACATACACAATGAGCATCAAAAAATAAAATTTTGAACTGTTTTACAATTATAGTTTACTTACTCACAAAACGGCAATATAATAAGCTCATCAATCAGCCTTTCGAAATTTGCGTGCAGAATTTTATGTAGCAACTTAAAAGATGATACTAATGGCACACAAGCGAATATCCCCCTAATTCCGGTGGCAAAGGAATTGAAATCGACTACGTATTATATAATTATACCTTACAAAGAATATAAAATATCGATGCAAGCGATAAAAGCCTCTTTTCCTGAGATGCACAGTCGAGAATCCCATAAAGCGAATAGTGACTTATGGGTGTATTATTTAATTTGGAGAATTTCGATTTCAATCGTGAGTGAAAAGTGTCAATATGGTAATGGTGTGTTTGGAGATGATCTCAGTTGTAATTAGTATTGTTAGCTAAAAAGTGTTAAGTTTAAAGTGTATTTAGAAGAAACTGAATTACTTCGAGGTGTGAATACCCGATAATCATATGAGCAGTAACTGTTGGGTGGTTTAAATTTATATTCAATTCAATAATCAAAGTTCATATCCTGCAACGCTCTTCTAAATTAATAAAATTACATCTATCCTTACATGAATATCACTTGTCATAGATTTGAACGAAAACAGTGAAAGGAAACCAACGTCTTTTAAAATTATCTTTATTGTTCTTTAAAGCGAGCAAATATCTGCGATCACATAGCAGGATTACTTGGAAAATTGTGGTATTACCAAATAAATTATGATATTGAGAATGACACTGACGAATGATAGGCTTATAATAACATCACCATCATCAGCCTATTGCAGTCCACTGCTGGACATAGGCCTCCCCAGTGGGTTTGTGCCTATAACCCCCTCGCTGGGCAGAGCACAGTCTCTGATAGCGTACCCTGCTGATATAGGCGGCCATAACTACTTCGTCTAGTCGAGAGTTGATCCTGAGTGAACAGATATCGCGGTGAAAAGATTTGTCGCAATATCCACGCTACGGTGGGCAGTATGTATATACTGGTAATTAATTAGACATAGTCGCCGCTCGGGGTCTGCTTTCGTGCAACCCAAATACCATGCCGTTTTATTATTCTTGCATGTGTTAGAACATTTATTACCAAAAAACCTAACTTCACTCCTGTAATCGCCGCCGAAGGGGTAGGCAGAGGAATGCAGAACATTCTCACGATTCACCAGTTACGTTTGCATTTATCACCACATTAATAATATAGTTTATGTGCACACACATATACCAATGTGTAAGCATTGCTTCGGTAACATAAAGATATATATTTAATACTGTACATTTACCGTACCGTACATTCACATATTAAGGTTTCATACGCAAATACATACGCAAATTTTTATGCACATAAATTAGTAATATCGCGGAAACTTTCAGCAGCTAGTGAATACGTAAGGTCTTTTAACACTCATATACGCGGAATAAGCAAAGAGCGTACATAAGGTACAATAATTATTATTGATTAAACCTTATCGATAAAATAAAAGATCCAAAGTATAGACGTATTTTTTATTTCTCGTGAAAAAACTTAAGTGAATACCAAATGACTACGCGATTGAGTATTCGTCAATGATAAAAAAAGGTTCCTTTAAACTGGTGATACTTTCTTTATTTACGAGAAACATTTATAATACAAAATATTCCGGCACAGTCCACACGAACAAAACATCGAAACTGATGACCCTACCGCCGTGCATGCTATAGTTCTACGCTTTCTAACACCCAACGAACATTACGCTGAACGATGATTACCGATTCGAAAATTGCGATCATTAAAATCGACCTTTGGTGTCGCGATACGCCCCGAGTGACGATCACGGCGGTGCACGTAACAGCCGCGCGCACGTGGCACAGGAGTCGCCGCGATGTCGTGTCGGTGTAGCGGTGCTCGAACAATGCCGCGATTTTTTGCTCGCTCTTGCCAATTAACACATGTTCCTACCGTTACACCGGCTCTGTTTGAAACTTGGGTACGTCTAATACTGTTATACGAAAATCCTCTACCAGTAGCCTCTGTGTTAAAGGAAATTCAAATAAGGCTGCTTGCGCATGGACGGGTTTTTGTTAATTGTAAGGCTGCGTTCGTAATGGTTAATATGATTGTTTCTTATTAGATGGTCAGGCCTCTCGGAATATTGATTAGAATCTCAGGCACATTATTGGCGTCTCGCAGCCAATACTGCGCAGTGACGTAGAAAGAAGTGCGTCAATTACGATGCAGTGATAGGGTACAAGTATAAAAGGGACTAAGAGACAATATATTTCGTATACGGTCCACCATTATAGATGTGAGACTCGTACTGCGGCTAATAAAATAAAATTTTATTTCCATTTATTTTTAACATATAACGTCTTTTACGGCAGACACGACTTTCATGGCGAATTTAAACATGTTGAAAATGCACAATTGTTACAGCTGTCGGTCGTTAAAATGCTAATTATTGTTTTAATTATAGAACTGTGGCAAACAGGTAATTAAAGACCCAACGCGAATGCCACAAAGCGTCGTGACACGACGTGAGTGATGTCACCTGGGACATGAATGTCACATTATGACATGAAGAATATTCGTAGCTGTTACTTACGACCCTTGTCCCTTAGAAGAGTATTGCATATTATACGACTGTTTTAATTTAAAATGTGTAATTATAAACTTCAAAGATCGAATAAAAATATAGTTTTGAATACTTCGGAGTTAATGGCAAAAATATGTTTCCTATTCGTTTCTGATTTAAGATTTCAGTATTCAATAATTATTTTTTGTATAATAGTGAAGGTAATCGTGTCAGGCCGGAGAAAAATGCATTCGCCCACCCCATCCCGAGATACAGGGTTCATGAGAAGCGACTAAGCCGCGCGCTGGCAGAGCGTGGTATGGTGCAGTTTGCCTACACACAGCTACCGTCTCTGGCCGTTTATGGGCTAGGCAGGGCGTCAAGTTGTTCTTTTCGATCCCCAAACTACACGCACGGGTGAAGACTATGGACATTACCCATCAGGCGACGTTTATGTCCAATATTGCACTGAAATAAATTGATTATTATATGAAAGTTGTTTGAACAAATAGCCAATGACCACAACAACTGCTTCGTCGATCGTGTCGGTTACAAACGCGACTACCGATTGGCTCTGAGTTCTAATTCCGGGTAGGGCGGTATTGGAGTTTTCTAATTTAGATTTTCCTGTAGTGGTTCGGAGTCTGGATTTAACGCGGTGTAGAAGGTCTGTAACTGGCGAACCGTGGATATGTACTACACTTCTCTGCTAACCCCATCAGTGATTACAGGCGTGATTTTATTTTTAATAACAACAAATCCTCTATATTATAAAAAGTTACATAAATTCATAAGATATATACATTCATAAACCATTATTGCAAATAACTTGCGTTTAATCACTCAATGAAAGCTACGTGAAAAAAACTTCAAAGCTACCATCGGATTCAGTATTAAAAAGTGCAGGAGCCGATATTTTAATACACTTAAATGTATACCGACAATATCGTGATATGTTGGCCTGTTTCGCCCATTTGATAAATTACATCGATGACCTTATATCAAAAGGTTCAAAGGCTATACAAATGTCATGAAATACGTTCCACTTCAACAAATACAACGCTAATTGATACCAGAACTGCTATTTCATTGTAACGTAACCCTTAGCAGGTTTGTTTAAACCACATGCCTATAAGTTTTATAATATGTGCACGTGACATTTTTACAACCGGATGTGGACGTTATGTTAGAATTAACGAAACGTTATCGTTTGCTACAATCCTCTGCCTACCTCTTCGAGAATCACAGGCGTGATGTTACCTTTTTTTATTACTAAAAGGCTGTGAAGAGACAACTACCAAACTTTGCTAGGTATTTCATTTCTGTATTTATTGAATAATTATCCATAATATACAATATGCTACGGATAACACAATATCTGTTTCTCTATTAATTAATTAATTTATTTATTTATTTATATTCATTTAAATTTTACAAAAAGTACAGGATTAAAAAGGCGGAATTTACGCTATCAGACGGTTGCATATCTATCTTTCTCTATGTCTGTCACTGTCAAACATTTACAACAAACACCGCATGCTAATTGGGAGTTGAAGTACTATTTTGGCGCGAATTTCACAGCGTCGCCGCATACATTACTGTATCACGGTGAATAATCAAGATGAGATAGGTTTAGTACAACGCGGGAACATTTATAGTCACAGTTTCTCCGCTTATCGTGGCTCGAGTGTTTCGTCGCGGGTCGAAGGTGGCCAGCGCCGGCCACCCAAGCGCCAGCGGAATTGCCTGTGACTTTACATCTATCAAGTTTCTAGACGCTTCTTTTATAACACGTTATGTAAGAATACGCTCGTTAATAAAACGTAAACGAAAATGGGTGTCAATAGTATAGTGAACGTTTTATAAATGTCCATAAAATATATTGCATATATTTACGTTTTTGTAAGAAATAATTGTTTTTTTATTATTTCATTTGTATGAACTGATTATTTCAAACAATATTAACGATTCAATTGTAGCAATATTTCATAATATTATATTTTTTAAAATTGATATCGTGGAGAGACATATTTTAGTAATGAAACGCAAATATCTAACTTTTAGGGCTGCTCAAATTAAATTTGAGGTTCATATATCAATTTTATGACATCAAAGAAAATGCAACGAAGCCCGACCCGTGATAAAATGGGGTAAACTTTGATCATTAGAGCCGATTATAATCTATCAAAAACGTTAATTCGTTAACTAACTTTACCGCAGCGCATACGAAAACTTTATCTTTTGTTTGCTTTATTTTCTTTTTACGCCAAACTGCAGCCAGTTTTCCGCAGTTCACTGCCCCCTGTTTTCAACTCGAAACTGCGGCTACAAATTTTCTTTCCGTTTCACTGGCGTCCATCGCAACTTGGAAGCGAAACTTAGATTGAACTGTAGGCTCGGAACTTTTAAACATTCACTCGATTTAACTTTGGACGTATCGGAAAATCTACAGACCTCTTGCACGCTTGTCCTAGTGCAAGCGAAGCAAGGTACTAACAAGGGATACTTGTGGAATAAATTATGCCATAAATCAAAGTATAATAATGGAGGGTTTGTGCAAATTTATAGTGCAAGTTGTTGATATCTATGCGATAATAACGGTTATTGAACGTAGTAATATTTTTATTACTTTGGAACATGTTATAATGAAGTGAGTTTCACTTTTCATTAGAGTTCAGCTTTTTGTATGTCATCATAATCATAAGCATTAGCCTATTCCCGTCCACGGCTAGACATAGGCCTCTCCAATAGCACGCCACTCGGCTCCATCTTCAGCTCTTTGCATCCAACCACTACAGGCACTTTGCTTATATCGCCACCCTATCCCCGCCATACTCGAAGAGGTAAGCAGAGGAATGCAGAATAGTGTTCTGCATTCCTCTGCTTACCTCTTCGTTACGTTTAAGTCCCATTATAGAATAAGCGGTGAACCTATTGCCATACACCGGGCACATCCAGACTCCGAACCATTACTAGAAAATCTAAATTAGAAAAATTTAGTAGCGCCCGACATTTCCACTTCCGAGCTTATGGCTCACCGACTCTACGTCATCTGTGATTGTGACCAATAGGAAACGCCGCGCTCCGGCCGCAGGTGTCACCTTTCAACCGACATTACCGGCGCCCGCTACCGTGGTACGCTACCCGGATATACGAGAGCGGCACCGCAGCTCCGGATAGAGTTACCATCGCTTACGAAGCGCACACATTGCACATTGTCTCCACAAACTCTACGTATTTTGATATATACGTACATATTTAAGGAGTGATGCGTAAACAATTTCACATGGTATCCATGTAGGTACACAGAGATATTTATATAAAATATGACGCATAAAACGTTTAAATAGCGTCAAGCTATCATCTATCTTACACCAAAATTAAAAAACGAATTCAGTCATTAAACCTAAATATAATTTAAGTGTGCTCATGACAACGTGTGAAAAAGGACTTATATACGCAGCGTTACAGCTGTTATACCCGAAGACGTAGGCAGAGGAGCGCAGTACACTCCAGTTACATTAAGAAGAAGAGTTGGTGGTGAGCCTATTGCCATACACCGGGCATGAACAGTGAATCCAGCCCACAAATAATATTAACATTATTACCTACTAATGACCTAATATTGACACAGCGTCTGTTACGATTGCTACTAACAGATATCATTACACGTCGGTTCAATAATAAGCGGATTACATAAAGCTCGTGCTAATATACCGCCAATGTAATAATAATATTTTATAAGCTGACTGCCTCGTTGGTCGTATTGGTTCGTATTGGGAGGTCCTGGGTTCAGACTCCGGGTCCAGACACTTACAGATTGTTCTAATTTATATTTTCAAATAATGGGTGGGAATTTGGATATGTGTCCGGTGTACAGATGTAGATTCATCATCTATTACCTAACTGTTGGAACGTGGGACTGTACTGCAGTACTTTGCCTACCTCTTCGGGAATTACGGTCGTAATGTTGCGTATTTTATATACGTCCGAATCTGTCAATGAATAAATAAAGTGTTTTTTCGTAAATACTCGTAAGCGCCTAGTAATTCCTGGTCACTTAGTAAAACGAAATTTTTTAAATATTACATATACCTAATTAATGTATTAAATTTACTTACGCATATGACAGTGAACAAGCACCTTTAAATGATCTAATACATACCGTGATAACACGACCGTGGAATGAAATATTCTCACGATCTACAAACCGCAGTAGCTTATACCCGCAGTGTATAAATTAAAATTATACTGATTTATACGACTTCAAACTGATATTATCATACTAAGGTTACGTTCATTGCACGCGTGCAAGCAGATATCAAATAACTGTGTTACAAGATGAATCAACTTAACGGAACACAAGGATACAAGACAATTTAACACTTCGATATAAACAAAGCGATACAGAAAGCTTCGTTGGCCCACTAGATGCAAGTGTGACTTCAACTTAAAAGGTTTGATTGACTGACTCGCCTATATTGAGTTTTTCTTATTTACAATTTCAACCATGTTTCCAATGACAACAGGTGCACCCCCATTCCATGGGACGTATTACTGTTATAACGTCCGACGATTGTTTTACACACCTCTGCCTACCCCTTCGTGGACGTACACACGTGGTGTTATATTACATACTTATATGTATGTAAAGAAGAATATCCCTATAGCGTATAAATATATGTAAAAAAAAATAATATACCACAGTTATATATAAATACATATACTGAGTTGCATCGTGCACGCTCCAGCTGTTCTCAAAGCGCGCAACGTTGTTGATTGACAATTGGCCACTTTCTTTAACGAAGAACAAGAGCGCGGCCCACTCAATCACCTCGCACGTCTGTAATGTACACGTTGTTTTTTTCCTTATAGGCGATCAGTGATACTCAAACTTTACCGTGGAGATTGGGACGAAACGGGAAGATTGGAACACGGCTCGGGCAAAGATTGTCCACAGGAAGCCTAAGTCCAGCAGTGGGCTGTTGATGATGATAAATTACATGATAGATGATGATGATAAATTACAATGGTTGCTTTATAGATACCTTCGTTTAAAATTTGACTAGAAACCGTACAGCTGTACCTGGTCACCGTGGAAATGGAACGACAGTTATACAAGCGTCTCTTTATTATACTTGAAATGTAACTTTATAAGACTATTTGCGTCTTCTTTAAAGCTCACTATCTTATAAAATTTTTATACTTATATCTTACACGAAAACTTACATCAAACATCCCCATTGTTAACTTCCGTCATCGTCTGCCGATTCCCGTCCACTGCTGCACGCTACCGAGCTCCATCTTCAGCTCTGGCGTCCGACCGCTGTGGACTACTTCGCGTGTATCTCCACTCCACTTGCCCGGAGACCGGAGACTTTACGTGCACATTAACCTTGAATTGACGTCCCAACGTTTCCGATAAAACGACATTTTCCGAAGATAACAAACCAGATATTAACGAAGCGAAATATTTATTTGAATATCAACTGATCAATTTTCAAATATGAAACCGATTTAAACTCGAACACCTGCTCAGCACATCAATTACGCGCCGCACTTTGACCACCAACCGCCGGTACGCAAATGCTAAATCGCCCGACCTGCAATTACGGGCGCGCGTTGAATGAAAAACAGTATAATATTTTTAATGCTCAATTAACAAGTGAGCCAGATTGAATAGAAAGCACTCCCGTCCGTACGAGTCACGAGTCGTGATAATAATAAATTATATCTTATCTAACCAATTATCAATTTATTGGACATAGTTTATTGTAACAATTATTAGTTAATTTATTGAAGGACTCACGATTGCAATTACAATCGTCTAATTTACTGTGAAACAGTAGCTGTGAATATTGTCCCTGTCTTTCACTAGTTCTGTTCTCTCTTGCAGATTTCCCTGTGGAGCTACTTGCATTATTGTATAACAGTTATTTAATATATTGGTTCTCAACATCTTGCTTTTATTTGTACAGCATTTTTATGCCTATCAGTCAGTAAAATGTTTATTATTTAAAAAACATACCCGCTATATAACTGCACGTCAAGACTGTGTTTCTCCAAAAAAGAATAGAAGGAAATGCAGTATCCCTACTGTTCAGACTTTCCGCAACTCTGATCCTCTTACTTGGCAGACGCGGTTGAAACAGCTAGACCTACGAGCCTGTCATATTCAATATTCGTTAAGAAAGTTGCTTTTTCTTTAAATACTACCGTTTACAAACGAACAGGTTCTCCAACGATCCCTATTTAGTGTTAGAAAGGGCTTATATTTACGTAACATGTTAATATAATATATCCAATAATAACACAGCGAGAAATAACACATCCGAATCGATAACGAGCCATGTGATTGGTGCGTGTGAGAGTTTTGAAAGAAGAGTCTTGTCATCGGCGGTTCGACAAATGTTCGAAGAAACTTCAGCAAGCTTAACATGTCCTTATCGACATTAAAATAACGTTGAAAATCGTGTGACCGTGTCATAATAGCAAGCTAAATAAGTTTGTGCTAGACCCCTAATAGACAAGTCGCCGGACGGCGTATAATAAAAACACATTATTCTGTAATTGCTATAATTTTATTGGCTCCAATCGAAAGCCCTTTAGCGCCGCAGAGCTGGAGGCGACGATGTCTTTTAATCGATTTAATTCCATCACGTTAACGATTCTACTTTCGAATTATTAAATCATTATCTGTGATAAAATATATTGGGATCGTAAAGTTTATAGTTGTATCAACTGAGTGCCAAATTTATTAAGAAATGAAGTAGTTATAAATAAAATTTCATCATCGGCCTAGCTCAGTCCACCGCCGGACGTAAGCAAAATCAAGTTAAATTAAATTTATAAAATTTAATTTGAACATCGTCATAAATTCCTTTTTACTCACTACTGTCGGATGAAAGAAACGTGTATTCAGTAATATAAGGATAGTACCTCGTAATTTTTAGTAAAAAATGTGTAAAAATATTAATATTACAAAATAATTAGCACAAGATAAAATAATAAATGTAATTACATAAAATAATTTAAATGAATTTTATTTAGTATGTAGTCATATTGAAGACAAACATACTTAATGTTCGCCTATTAAAATGTGTTACCGTAAAAAAAACGCCTGTCTCCGTAATATAACGCCCGTGATCCTCAATGAAGTCTCAAAAAAAACACACTAAAACGAATACAATTTGACTATCGATTTTTGGAGTTTAGAATAGAATAATATTATATAAAGTTTAGCATTCCATACTAGTGGAAAATATCTTTTGAACATCTACATACATAGCGACGTAATAAAATTTAATTCCCACGAACATTAACAGAATGCAATAGAAAGCTCGGCCGATCACCGATACTGGTGGATACGTCCGCACAATAGAACATTACATGGCTCGATTACCTTATACTATTACCAATTAAATCTACATGGAGTTTTTATTGCACTATCAACTCGCTAAGTTAAACGGCTGGCGTAAGGGCGGGTTCACACCGCTCCGTTTCCACTGAACCACTATTCGGTGACGGTACAGTACATATTCACTTTTAACAATCACAACCGTATCAATTTCGAGCATATACTCATCAGGTTTGCGTAAGCGCCTAGAACCAGTAAACGACAAGCATTTCACTACATCATAAAGTATTTGCGCAGTCGTACACAGACTATGGGCTAGATACAATATGGGCTATGATATACGATATAGGCGAGATGAAATCTTAACATCACGCCTTAATCTTCGACGAGGTAGACAGAGAAGAATAACACACTTCCATTTTACACCAGTTTCATTAACAACCCACCAAGGAATCGGGGGTGACCACGAATCAATTGAACTAGAAATTCAAGTCAGAAAAATTTAATAGTAGGTACTCGATTCAGAATTTCAATCCAGGAACTCGTCATCGGCACCCTTGTAAGCACTCAACCAACGAGGCAATAAGCCTGTACTATACAAAAATATATTACGAGGCCATAAGCCTGTACTATACAAAAATATTTATATTTCATTTAAATACTGTAATTGTCATTACGTTCTCGCGATACGTACTTACATAATAACAATAAACAAGCTATTAAAAGGTTCAATTGTGTAGAACAATTTCCTTAAGTGATAGTCAATACATTGAAACATTGTATCAAACTATTCACACAATGAGATCAAGTAAACAAACATATATCACACAGAGCAGAAAGTAGTATGGTCGTCACATAAACGTGACTTGTGTGAGAATCGGACTCGCAACCCTAAACTAACCAAACTGACTTAGCACTTAACTACGAGTAATTTACCAGTCTAAATAACCTTGATTCAGATACTAATATACTACTACATTATAAACTGGATGAAAAACAAAATAAAATTACTGATAACATTCCCTTATGAGTTTATACATCGGCCATAATTAACAGAAACAATGCAGATATAGAAATAGTTATCAACAATAACCCTGTCATTGCAAGAGACAAAGAAGCGTCAAGCAGTACCGAGGCGGGTCTACCGTGTGTTCCGACGGCGTACCAGAGAACAAAACGAAACGCTTCAGTTACGTAACCCATGTGAAAGAGCTTGCTAATCAGATATAAAGAGAAAAAAGATGCACTTTCGCTCAAAATCGCTGCAATATGAAGATGGAGGCAATAAATTAAATTGTTTCCCACGGCTCATGGCGGAAAGCTTTTTGTTGCCACTGGCAACATTGATAGCGAACGCCGGTCACCTGCGACTGTGGCAAATTAAACCTCACATTCGACTGTCTACGCTGATAAAGATCGATGTAATATGTAATCTTTTGTATCCGATTAAATAATATCGATTAAGCGGGAATGAAAGGTGAACGTGCGTGCGAATTGGCCTTTTTGTTTTTTTTTTCGATAAAAGATCGTGAAGAATTCAAATTTGAGTTTATTTATATTTTTAACAACATTTTAAAACTCTGAATTTGAAAATGTCCATAAATGTACTTGTTTTACTTACTTAAATTGTGTACGGATACGATAAATATATTTACTTGTTAAAAACTAACTGACATATTTTTAATCTGTAGCAACAACTTAAAAAAACCAAAACTTCACCCAACATGCAACTGATATTAAAACTGTGACATTCAATCAATTGTCAATCTAATATTAATTGTTAATGTAGCTAAGGTGTTATTCTTTTTAATAGGTATCTTATACGATTAATTCATAACCCTGGATGAAAATAAACATGTTTTTCATTATCTATTCAATATAATCCACTAACTCCTATTTATTTCTTTCTTTTAATTGTGTCGCCTATCAATCAGTGTAGGTTGAGAATGAGAAATATTCTTACGTATAACAATCATTTCGGATAAAGAAACATTTTGCGGTAAACGCGCCAAAGATTTCGTGATGTAATTGCGATCTGACATCAATTGCATGAGCTGAATTTATATTTCCCGCGCAGAACAAAGGAGTTCCAAGAATTGTCAACGTTAGTAACTTGTAATACCATCGGCGGATAGCGAGTGACGTTTGAAATAAGGAAATGTTGCCGAATATCATTTATTGAATGCTCATTTACGTACACTTAGAAGAGTACCTACTATTTAAAAGAGTATTGAGTGAAGCCTTGACATTTTTTTTTTGCAAATAAAAAAAATCTAGACTAAATAGTGGTCTACACCGCATGAAACTTTAGCATCTCTGGCTCTATTACATTTACAAGTTTTAAAGGATTGAACAAACATACATGATATAATAGACACCGTTATACATTTTAAATTTACACACCTAACGATTTAATTCTACAGAGCCACATATTACCACGGATCTAATATAATGTTAAAAATATCGTATTTTTGTACTTCAGTAAATAAATTAATCGTACATTTTTTACACGATCGCCGTGAAACACGAACCGAAACAGTCGCCAGTTGGCCGAAGGAGGCGCGGGCGCCGTTTTGGGGTTTTCAAAACAAACGGAACACGGGCGGCCTTTGATGACGCATTTCCCTTCGCCGAACTAGTATTCACGAGTACTTCCATTGAAGAACGAGTGAAGAGAGATGAATTCTTTTACTTATTCTTTTGCCGTTTAATTACTACCAAAACACAATTTTCTTTGCTACACTTACCTTTCCTCTGTATGTACAAGTAGTAACGTTGAATCTTAGTCTGTCATGCTTATTGTTGTTTTCGTACTGCCAATAGACAGACATACTCGTAGTTTGGCCACAAAATCGTAAATAAAAAAAGTAACTGTCAAAAAAATAAGTCGTAAAAAAAATGTCCGTCAAAAATATGAGAGAACACTGTTGTTATTCTATTTTACTCATCCTGTAGCCTTCAAAAGTTTTATTATTTCTAGCTTATGTCTCTATTTCAAAAATATTTTAAATATTTTATTAATACTCTGAAACGGTAGAGCCAAACAATCAATGATTAATTTCTGATTAAAAGTAAATTCTATGTGAGATTAGATTTATCTTTACGCACCTGGCATCCTATATGTGATTTGTGACAGACATTGCTTGATAGAATGAAATGGTCCTGGAAGACTTTATTGCACATATGTATGTTCTTGTATGAATGTATGTGTATGAATGTATGAGGTGAGATTGTAAAATCCAGTCGAGACATTGTCCATTTATACATACCTAAGTGCAAATAAATGTATAATATTTATGTCGTAAGATTCCATGATACTTGTCCTAGAAACCACATTCCAACGCTGAAGGGATTGTTTCGATAAGTTTATTTATGGAATTAATACAAGTTTTCGAATTATGACCACTGAGTAAATACCATTAGCAAATACAATACAATAGTCATTGAAATTCCAGTTACATTTTCGTCCAGTAATATATATCCCAATTTATTTGTTATAAAGCAAGATTTATTCTCGATACAATTAATTTATAAAATCGGCAATTTATAAATGCTTCCTTTTTCAAATTATCAACTCTTTTTCATATCACCGCTAGTCACGGTTCTCTTGATAGAATACGATGAATTTAGACGATAACCTTACCACGCCGACCCATTTTGCAAACTTCACATTTAAAAACTGGATTGAATACCCGAATTCAACACATTTATTATATAATCGATATAAAATTAACACTCCAACCAAATACCACACCCGCTATTATATTATGCTACAACAATATTACAATAAAACGAATTGAATTCTAACAATTCGTCAACGCACCACAAGCCGTTCGTTCACTTGTAAACAGACGCAATTTCACGGCGACTCCACTCGCCGCCCGAAGGTCGTGTTATCGTTGCTTTTGATTTTCAATTAAAAATTCTCATAATCGTCATTTTTTTTCGCTTTCGACAATGCCAATGGCAATTAGTATCACCAATTTCATATTTCGTCGCTTGTGTAAAACAATTAGGGTGTTACATCAAATGAGATTTATTGTCACGCTTGATAAATAGTTGCTCAACAGTAGAGAAATAGGACTCGAACCTTGGCCAATCACGCAATAGGCTAAGACTATTGGAAATGCTCGAGGAACTCATTATAAACAATGTTACATTGTACCTTTTGTTTAATATTTATATCTAATGTACTCAAGTATTTCATAGAAATCTATGAGAATGAAATATGTACTATACAGCATAATTTTATCAGGTTATTTCGAAAAACTCATTAATTACTTGAACTATCACGTTTGATATTAGAATAGAAACCTTTATTATTGTTATAGTGTGAAGCCCGCTTATTTATGGCCGATAAGAATCTTGTACAACGTAAAATCACTCCTGTAACATCCGAAGAGGTAGGCTGAGGAGTTTGGTGCACTCCCACCCCCCTCCCCCGTTTCACCGATTACGTTTACGTCCCACTATGGCAAAGGTCTACTCCCATACACTGGACACATATCCACACTGCAATATCTACTGGTCGATGATCTATATAAGAAAATCCCAATAGTGCCCGACCCGATATGGTCGCCCGGGACCTCCCGATCGGCAGTCGCGCTTGCAACCAACGCGACCAACGAGGCAGCCTTACTTAATTCCACACAAAATGTATTCGTGCTCCGTGAATATTTTTCCTTTTAAAATGAAAAGGTAGTGCCAATGTCGTGGATATATTTGTAGTTAAATCTAACTTCCGGTTGGAACAGGTCGTAGAGCACGTTTGAACCTATTTTTAGAAAACTGCTAAGGTTATAGCGTTAGATTTAAAAGAGAACGGACTTCTGAAAGGTGAAGGTTTGTCATATTATTAATAAACTATGGATAAGTATATTGTGTATTTCAAAATGTATATCCTAACGGTCAGATCTAAGTGATCACGCGGGTGGCTCACGATCTTGTTGATGTACAATAAACGTGATCAAATACCTTTCGAGCCGTTCGATCGCCGATATTAAAATGTACGTCGCGAGTTTAGCATTGTATTATCCCGCGGGGCATTTTGTTGTTAATTTTGCGTAATTTACGCATATATATTTTGGTCTAGTCGCCCGCGAATTCTTTAATCGGATATTGTACATATTTTTAAATTTTAAACTACTCTGTTGGCTTAGTGATTACAAAAGCGACTACTGAGCAAGGGGAAAAAACGTGGAAGTTGTATACTCTTCTGCCTACACATTCGGGGGAACGTAGGCGTATTGTGTATTGCATTGCAAAGTAAATCTTGGTATCGCAACTCGCATAAATACCGTCAGGGTTGCCCTTGACCCTTCTTATCCAGTGAGGTGGAACAACTACAATTGTAAAAGGCACATAATAAACATTCAGATATAGCACACATCTAATTAACATATACGCTGATATAAAGAACTACAAATACTAGAGTATTTTCAGCAAAAAAACACAGAGAAACTTGGAGTATTTACAGCAAAAAACACAAACATAAAGAAAATTTAAGTAATTACACCGAAGTAATGAGAGGTTTGTAAGTGCGAGCTAATATCAAGAGGTTTAATTTGATATGTTTTTCGTGGTAATTTAATATTAACAAACGACAAGTGCAGTTAGGCAAACATTGAAATATTTTTTTATAATGCACACATTCTACGTTCAGCTATTCGTCACACTGTTCTGCAGACCGTATCACACAAAGTAGCAAGAAATTAAGATTACTTCGTTTAAATAGAAACAAGTCAATTTAACATTATACAATGTTCGAAAAAATATTAAGGTGATCAGCAGTATTAGATAATAAACTGATATCAATGTATAAAACTAGTTCTACTTTCTGGACACCTATTGCAAAAACCGTGGAATATAATACATATAATTTATAATAATAATATAATTCATAACGAAATAAAAAAGACGAAGTGAGAGAAGTGTAATGCACTTCCGTTATTTGCTCAAAATGTAATAATATGTTATAAAAATCATGAATAAAACAAGACACAAGAACACCGTCGAACGAGTTTAATGAAACATTGTTCGAGCGCCGATTCGTGTTTAATCAAGTCAGCTCTCGTACGGTGTGAAGTGTCCCTTATTTCGTCCGCAGAGGAAATTACGCGACGTCGAACAAAGATGAAATCGCACCGAACAAACAAAAGCCACCACGAGACGCATTGTTCGGGAGAAATTGAAAAATAACAAACTTAAATTTTATACTGTTGTTACGAAATAGCGCGGAAATTCTATATTAAAGTGCTTCATTTTTTAATTTTTATTAGGATGCCTAGTGATTATATACGCAAAGTAGCTGGCAGCGGTTTGAGACGAAGAGCTGAGGACTGGGCTCGATGGATCAGGTAACAGAACGATGATGCTGATGACGATGATAATTATATATTATCGGTAATGTAACATCACGCCTGTGATCCGTGAAGAGGTAGATAGGGGGATATAGTACACTCTCAGATTTCACCAGGAACATTCACATCCCACCATGGAATACGTGGTGAGTTTATTTCTCTATTGCCAAGCACCATTTACGTGTTCACTATTGACGATATACGATCATCGTCATTATCTAACCTTTCATAGGTCTGCCATTGGATACAAGTCCCCTCACTAAATATTATGGGTTGTGAATATTTGAATTAAATGTTGATTATTTGAATTAAGATAAGGTTTGAATTAAATTAAAGAAAACGAGGAGTAAATTCCCATTTAATATTAATATTCGATTACATGTGACAGAAAATAATCACTGTTTTGTCAACATCACTTAATTATTTATTGTGTAAGATTATTCCTCCTATTTTTTTATCCAACTGAGGTTTTTTATTCATTTTTACAAATTTAAAAGTTTTGTTTGAATATTCATACCAATTAGAATTGTGTTTTTGGTGGTCAACAGTTTGGCTATTTATTATATCCTAAATTAAGATTCCAAATTATTATTACTTTTTTATGTTGTACGAGGTCATCTTAAACATAATGGTATTTTCAATTACATCAAGTCGACGTGATCATCAAAAATAATTCGTTACAACTTTTTGTGAGGATGGTTGATAAGTTATGGTTTTTTGTTAACTTTTGTGTATTAACTTGTCAAAAATGGTATAAAAAGCTGACATTCTACCTGAACGTCGTTTTTAGAGTCAACCACCGGTCATAACAAGAAAAAACATTACATCAAAAATCTAATAGGTGCACATAAAAACACCACTAACAAAATAAATTGTAAAAACATACTATAATTAATTATAAATAAATATGTACATCAATTAAATTTTAATTTCAAATCGATCATCAGCATAATCTTTTATTATTATATAATAGTAATATAGTTTCAGTATCAAATACTTCCATCAATTTTAAATTTCGAATCGATTTTCATTATACATATTTCATTACTCGCTCTTTATTTTTTGTAGTAATATTTACGCCGCTAAACAATATAATTTTGCACGTTACTTGTATATGACATTAATTATATAATTTCGCGAATAATAGAAGCAATCATTTCGTTGTTATATAAACGGTACAGTCAAAACAAAACGCACGAGAGTGTAACCGGAGCTAGTGTGTAGACCAGATAAGACAAGGTCTGTATACATTTTCAATTTTACGTAAAAACCGTTCTGTTCGTACATAATGTGCACAACTTGATCTCGATTTGACACGGTACTAGTTATTGAATAACTTTAACTGAGAATCCATATTACACTTAACCACTAAAGACATAAAGTCGATATTCAGTTGCACTGATGTGAAGTTGTGTGTGAACTTTGTCGCAGTTGACCGGTCGGTTTCGCATTTCAAAGATCTGTACCCTTAATTAGGTCGTCGTGACATAGACGCAGGGCGCAAGCGGAAGCGATATCGATATATTTATTATCTGAACACATTTGTATGCATGTTCCAAAAATTATGTGTGTTAAAGTATTAAAATGTAGTTCAAATTTATTTTCTCATTTTAATTATTGCTTGCTTTAGGATCAAACCACGATACGGAATGTCTCTTCTGCTCTCTTCGTGTAAATATCATATTCTCGACTTCAAATCAGTTTGGGTTTTAATTTCAATTTATCTCTACCTGATTCAATTTAAACCAAAGTTGAAATATTTTTCGATATACAAACCAAAGTTTCATAACATTTTTTGACACAAAAATTGGTCTATTTCATTTTTACTACATATATTTCGCAATCTCTTAGAAGACATATCAAAATAGCTCCCAAACCGTAACTACCT